>CAUJRU010004053.1:0-24768 GCA_963277665.1 Viscum album | reverse complement strand
CTAAAAATTTTAATGTCACTCATATGATCACATTTAATTGGAATATGTTTATATTTAATCCCAAAGACTAAGAGATTGTGTTTTATCAATATAATTTGGATGCAAGAACTCCCTACAAATATGTATTACACTTTAATGGTAGAAAGGGTAATGTAGTTTTTCTTCTTTCTACTCCATGATATAGGTGATTTTATAAGAATGTGGAAAGTGCCAAAATTACTTTTCTGATCTAGTTGGCATCCTCTAAAATCAGTTTTGGTAAAAATAGTTAGTTAAGATGAAGTTTCTTTTATATAAAACAAACCAAAATTTTTATTTTCTTTTAAATAATGAAAAAAAATTTAACTTATTTAAGTTGTTATTATTTGGGATTATATTGAAGATAATTTCAAAAACAAATACTAAACATAATTTTCTACCAAGTCTCAGTAAGATAAATTAAATTCCTAATCAGACTCTTATAAAGCTTGTTGTCAATAAGTTTATTTGATATGTACAATTTTATAAAATTTATACTCATATATTTACTATTTTCCTTAACTTTAACCATGATAAACCATTTTAAAATTTCCTTAGTGTTTTTTCTTTGATTTATAAAAACAAAATTTCTTTTGAGAAATTTAAAAACCCAGAAAGAATTTAATTTCTCCCATAAAACTCATTTCAATTTCTCTTTTCATTAATTCTAAAAATTCTAAAAAAATAGATTCATTAGTAGTGACAAAAATAAAATCATCAATATAAATTTGAACAATTAATACATCATTAATTACATGCTTCAAAAATTGAGTAGAATTGGATTTTAACTTTTTTAAACCATTTAATAAAATATAATCTTATAATTGTTCATAGCAATCCATAGGGGATTTTTAGACCATAAAGTGCTTATGTTAATTTTAAAACATGATCAAGAAAATTATAATCTTTAAAATTGTGTGGTTATTCAACAAAAACGTTTTTATTAACAAAACCATTTAAAAATGTGCTTGTATCACAGATTTGAAAATTTTTAAAATTAAGGTGGTTTGTGAATGCCAATAAGATTCTAATGGATTATTACTATGAAATGGGTTCAAAGGTCTTGCATTATTTTATCCCTTATTATTGATTATATACTTTAGTTATAATTAATGCTTTATTTTTATTTATATTACCATGATCATCTGATTTTTTTTCCTAAATAACTATTTAGTTCCAATAATTGGATGATCATTAGGTTTTTAAACATGATTCAAAATATATTTTCTCGAGAATTGATTTAATTATTCAAGTATCACATGAAACCTATTTTAATCATTAATAGAATCATTAATGTTTTTATGTTCAATGTGAGAAATTAAAGAATGATGTTCAATTTCGTATAATACTGACCTTATAGTTTGATTTCCCACTGGAAAATCTCCGAGGAGATTTTCAAGGGGACAAACTTTAGATTTATTTAAATATTTAGGTATTAAACATAAATGATAGTTTTTTTAAATTTAAACTTATTGAGATGAAATAAGTTCATTTAAGTTTTAATTTTCATGATTAACAATATCAATTTGAGATTTATATATAGGAAAAATTTAATCGAATTTGACATGGATTGATTCTTCCAACATCTTGGTCCAATTATTAAAAGCACAATATTATTTAATTGAGTTAGAGTACCCATGAAATATTCCTTTGTTGGATTTAGGTTCAAATTCATTGGGATTATCTTTAGTATTAAGGATAAAATATTTACCACCAAACACTTTAAAATATCACACTTTTGGTCATTTATTTTTCAAAAATTCATAAGGGGATTTTTTTAGAATGGGTCTTATGAAAACTAGATTAATGATGTAACATGAGGTATTTTCGTTCTCAACAAAAATATATTGAGGTATATTGAATTAATTTAAGATAGTTAAAAATATTTCTTATGGAGTTCAATTTTATTTTTTGACCACCCTGTTTTGTTGGGGTGTTAGAGGAGTTAAAAAAGAATGATTATAGCCTTGAGAAGTAAAACATTCATAAAATTATTTATTATAGAATTATAAACCATGATCATTATGAATTTATATTATTTGATATTTCTTTTGACATTCAACTCTTTTAAAAAATTTAATAAATGATTTACTTGCTTTGTTTTTATGAGATAAGAATTAAGTCCTTGTGAATCTTATAAATCCATCAAGGATTATGAATATATATGAATTTCCTCTGATAATTTCTTTTTGAGAGGTCCCAAATAAATAATTATTAATTAATTAATTACATTTATATGTAGATATATCCTTTTTAGATTTCAATGTATATTTTTGTTGCTTACCGATTTGGAAAACCTTACATATGATGTAATTTTTGAAATTCAGTTTGGGAAAATCTCACAATAGATGGTCACTAATATGTTTCATATGTCAGTGTCTAATATAATGACCAAGTATTCTATTCCAAATATATTAATCCCTAACTTTTTCACTAAATAATTTTACATTTTTTAGTAAGATATTTTAAATAATTTGTATAAACATTTTTAAAATGGGAATCATTAAAAAACATTAAGTTAAAAACTTTAAAAATCGTTTTTTAATGTAACTACCATCACATAATTTTATGATACTTATAAAATTATGTTTCAATACATTTAATAATAAAACATTTTCAATAAAATAATAGTTATAGAAACTAATGGTGCCTTCACCAATTATCTTACCTGTTGATTTGTCACTAATGGTGACATAACCTCCATCTAGTTTTCTAAGAGAATTGAATTAGAATAGGTAATCACATAAAGGTCTTAGGAAACCACTATCCATGTATTAAGTTTCCCATTGAGTTTTTCTCCTGATACCCTTTTCCTAAAAAAATCCAGCTACAAATGGTTTTGGTACCCAAACAAACTTTGGTCCATTAATGTTAGGAAATAAATACTTCAAAATCCGTATTTTTTTCGAATGTGATTTATTATTAGAAATATTGGATGAAAGATTAATTACATTTAGTCTTCTATAATGTTTATTCTTGCAATAAAATTCATAAATTAAATGTCTAGTCTTTGTACAATCGTTATAAAACTTATCTTTTGAGAAAACTTTAACAAAAATGGTTTTTAATGAGTTTTTAGAGGGGCTAGCATGAGTAAAACCAAGGCCAACATGTTCTTTATCATATCGTTGAGATCCTTTGATTTTATTCATATTATTTTTCTCATTTGGTGTATTTATAAAGTGAATTTTAAGCAATTTAATTATTGATTACAAATTATAAACATTTGATCAATCCTTTAATTTATGAGATAATTCATTATTTTCTTTAACAATTTTATCTCTTTAATTTACCACTTTAATGTAATTTATTTTGAGTTCCTTGTAAAATGAAGTAAGTGTATGAAAACCTTCTTTGAATTGGTCTCTATCATATTTATTTATTTATAGTTTAAGTTACTAGAGGATAAATAATATGAGGGAGAAAAAGAAGACGAGGTAGTGGAAAGAGGATAACTAAACTCATCATCAACCTCAATATAGGTTATGAGGTACTTGGTATTTTCCTCTCTTGAGGATGTTGGAGAAAGTGAATCTTCACTTGCACTCTAGGATGAGACTTTAAGAGATTTATTCCATTGTTTCTTTTATTTTACAATATTTTTGTAATTTGGAGACTCTTTATTGACTGGCCCTAAATCATAACATGTTACAAATAGTTCTACATTTAGATTTAAATTTTTTGTATGTTGAGAAGGCTTATTTGTTTATGCAAGAATTTTTTTCATATTCATTGATAGTTTTGAAATTTAGGATTCTCATCCATATGATTTATCAATGAAATATTTTAAAGAAAATGTTTTAGTTTCTTATATGTATTCGTTGGCTTATTTATTGGATTATAATTTCAAAGTTATCTCATAGGTCATGAGAAAACCTATGAGATATTATACTGAAATGATCTTAATATCTTTCACTTCTTGTATGGTTGCAACCTTGGGATCCCAATTTATTATAAAAACCCAAATGATCTTCTAGAATAAAGTTTCTATAGACAAATCATCACCAAGTGACTTTTAACCATTTCATACACAATTAAATCATGTAAAAAAACTTTTAATAAATTTATTCTAATGCATATTAAATTTATCAAAATCTTGTCTATACATTTACAACATAACACCTTTCACTCTTTTTAGACTTCATATGTTATGACATGAACTTTTATAAATGAAATTCTTCCTTTGAATGAGTAAATTATATATTATGAAACGAGTTTATTGAAAACACATGCACATCTTTTGTTATTTTAGACCATTATATGGTATATCAAATTTAAAAGATTGTTATGTATAAGAACCATTGATAATATATTAATTGTATAATGACAATTAATATTTGTGTATTAAGGGTTTTAATAAAGACTATTTCATAGAGATAAAGGAATCGATGGCCTCAACCAGTAGTATTGTACCCTATGAACCACATTTATCAAAGATGCTAAGTGAGATGGCATCACTGGGAATTTACCATGACCAATTCAAAGATAAGATTCAACAACTAAAGCATATAAGAATCCATTTATTGGATAATTTTTGGTTCATCCTGATTATATCCCAGACCATGTTTTCCAAACCACCCCAAGGAAATATCACCACAACACATCTTACCCTTTTGGGAATTTGCTGGTGTAATAAAGGGTTATGTATTTATACCCTTATAGTTTGAATTTATTTATTTTTTTAATAAGATACTGATTATATTTAAATTTTATTAATTTATAATGACTAAACAATACGTTTGATAAAAATAGGATTTTGATATGATGAAACACAAATTGTATTTTTGGGTAATATATTGTTTTAATCAAGAAACTATTTTTGATGAATTAAATATTTTTTAATAAATGATATTTTAAAAGAATATTATTATTAAAATAATATTTATTAAATTTTAATTATAATATAATTTTATGAAGTCAAACACAATTTTTATAAGGGTCAGAAAACAATTATTGTTAAAAAATTAGTATTTTTCAATAAATAATGATTTTTTTATTTTAAAGTGTAAATTATAATATTTATTGAATTATTTTAATAAAATAAATATTATTTTTGAAATCATCACATTGAAATTATTCAATGGTGATTTTTTCATAATTTTTTGTGATATTAATATTTTTAGGTAAAAATTAAATATGGTATAAATATATGGTATGTATTATGACATCATTATAACCCAAAAGTAATGTAATATATGAAATAAAATGTATCCAGGGACAAATATATATGTAAAATTTAAAATAACATGTTTTTAATATTATTTTATTAATTTTAGAAACCTTTAATGAATCCTCCAAAACCTATATTATATTTTTTGGTTTTAAAATCAATTCTTCATAAACATGACTCACTTTCACACCACCAAGGGAATTTTTTTAATGTGTTCAGTTATTATAATTATAAAAATAATTAAAAAAACTCATATTTTTTATAAACGATGATAAAAACCATGATAATGTTTTTGGCTTTGACTATATTATCATATAGCATCCAAAACCTATATTTGGAAATTAATAACGAATTGTGTTCTCTTTTTCTCTATAAACCAACCAAAAATCCCATTAATATTCATTAAAAACCATTTTGTCCCAAAATTAATTTCCCCTTCCCTATATATATCCATCTTGAGGTTCCCCCAAGTTCTTAAGAAACTCTTTATAAGCTTTAAAAATTTCCATCTCATGGTAAGGGAACATCTCATTCTCCTCTTTATTCAAGAACCTTCTTTGTTTTATGTCCTTGAATTTAAAATTTTTCTTGTTGGGTTATATTATTACGCATACGTATTATTTTATTTATTATTTAAAAGTGATTATAGACCCATTTCTCTCTCATTAATCCTTGATATGAATATTTTTTACTGCTGTTATGCTGCCAAAATTATATTGTTATTTTTCATACCAAACAATTGTGTAGTGAATACTAATCTCTATTTCCACTCAAGGGTATTGACCTAGATATACATAAAATTAATTTATTAGTTAATTACTTCTATTTATATCAAAACCCTTAATCTTGGGATTAAAATCAATTAAATACATTGATATGTTTTATGATCTTTGTGGAACACTTATGGATGTATATGATAAGAAAGTGAGAGGTGGTATTAGAATTCTATACCCCTCCAATGCATTGGGTAATATTTTTATCTCATTAGATTCCATGTATGGTTTTCAAGAGGTTATACTAATCACAATATACTAGTTTTTCTTGGTGGTTAGACTTAACTTTTGTTTATGATATCATTTTTTATGTTGTTGTCGCATTCTTATGTTGACATTATGTTATCATGTAATAAAATGCCTCATTGTTCATGATTATGATTATCACCCCTCTTATGTTACCTTGGTATGCGTATTGGATAAAATGAATTGATTTACCTTATTCTATTATTATTTTTATTCCTTTATTGGGATTATAGGTTACCCCTTTCTTATGTATCACCCTAGGATATCCCATGCAATTTTGGAAGATCCAAGGAATATAATGGAACATTTCAGAGTTTTTAAATAAGGACATGGTACCAATTTTTCTAGTTAATATTCTATGTACCTAATTTCATAAACATTAGTCCTCACATTCACTAGGGGTTGTATTAGGTTTATCTTTATGTAATAAATCATGAAATAAAGTGTATCATAATATGGTTTGTCATAGTTTGCATCAAAGAAAATTCTAGTTATTTTTGGGATTCAGATTAGAAACCTGTATTAAAATCCACAGGGATTGGACTAAACATAAGAAAACATACGTAAATTTTGGTTAATTATTGACTAAGTGGATTCCAAGAAAATACATCATTGTCTGCATACTATAAGTGGAAGTGGCTCTGGCACTGAGGTGCCTAGGGGGAATAACCATGAAAAGGGTGCATTGAGCTAGACTCAATCACCACCTGGTACATGAAAATGATACTTTATGCATAATTAGTTTTAAAATTCCAAGGGATATGATTTTTTAAATTCACAAGCTCATTAAAAACCATTATTAAGGGAACACAGATTCCTATAAAATTTTATGATAGGAAATAGAGAATATAAAACTTAGATAGAAACCTAGAAATTCATAGGTTAAATAATATATGTCATTTATGAGTTATCACTTTAATGTTCAAGGTTTACATTTTATGTGTTTAATAGTTCAAGAATACCCATCACTCATTCTCCCTTTATTTTTATTCAATGGATGGAAATAGGATAAACTGATCGAACAACCAACGTGGGGGGCACTATTATGACTGCCCAAATGAGACTCCCAACTAGATGGGAGTATAAATGACATAAATTTGTACAATACTTTATCAATTAAATCCACTTTGAACCAAAACTTAAATTAAAATGATTGACTGAATCCCCCTAAGAAAGATAATGTTTCAATTTAAACATTTATGTGATAAAGGCCTCTAATATTTAGTGGATCTTATAATCCCTTAATCGTAGAGTAATGGATTAACTATATTGAAAAGTTATTCTCTATTATTTGATGATATGATCAAGATAAGGTCATTCTGTATTTTTATCATATATAAGTATAAGCTAATCAATTTATTACACTGGTAAAAAATAAGAAGACGAAGGAGGAGATCTAAGTGATGGAGAGGAACAAGTTATGGGAAATGTTTTTCAAAAAATATTTTCATTTTACTCTCTGGATTAAAATAGAGAGGGATTTCTTTATCCTTGACTAAAAGGATGAAAAATACATTGAGGAATATGTGGATAACTCCAAAAGACATGCATTATATAACTACACCTTTTTCATGTCGCCTGAAAGTAAAGTTGACTGATTATTTGGTGGGATAAAGCCGAGGATAAAAAATCAATGTCAATTTAAGACTAAGATATCTATAAAGAATTTTTTGAGGATCACTCAAATTCGAAATGGAGATTAGTTAATCTCACAGTTATCATGAGGATAATAAATTGAAAATTGAGTTTAATTATGGTAGTATAATGGAGAAATCTAATGGTGATAAGAAATTAGAACATCCCACTTGTTAAAAGTATGGGAATAAATATCTCAGGAATGTTCTGAAGGGGGTGATGAAATGATTTAGGTGTGGGAAGGAAGGAAACCTAGCTAGAAATTACTGATAGGAGAAACCCACCATTAGGATAGAAGAAAGGAATTCTCTAGTCAACCCCAATTCTATTTTCTAATGTTTTAACTGTAAGGAACATGGACACTATGTGAATCAATTCCCTATGCTAAGGGTTTTTAACAATAATATATGACAACAACCTCTCAATCCTAGAGATAAAGGGTGATCGTATGCCATCACAACTACTGAGGTGGATCCTAAAAACGAAGAGGTGGCATGTACT
The DNA here is from genome assembly GCA_963277665.1 of Viscum album. Taxonomy (NCBI): domain Eukaryota; kingdom Viridiplantae; phylum Streptophyta; class Magnoliopsida; order Santalales; family Viscaceae; genus Viscum; species Viscum album. Next base: position 16,425 of record CAUJRU010004053.1, on the reverse strand, counting down.
CTAGTTATTTATTCAAGGATAAAAAATGTAATATTTTATTTTTGTTATACACACTCTTTTATGTCACAAAAATTTACTAAAGCTATTCAAACACCACCTCAAAACCTGGAAGTCAATTTATTAATGAAGATGAAAATGGGTCAATTGTTTCATTCCAAGAATATAACTCATCCACTATCCAAATTTGTTAGATGAATTTCCCATTAACATTTTGATACCCCCTTTAATAGAATTTGATTCTATTCTAGGCATGGATTGATTTTCCTTGCACAGAGCCAACATAAACATCCAAGAGAAGTAAATAACACTTTATATCACAAATCAACCTCCAAAACAATACAAAAGCAAGGAGGATAATGAATATTATTTGGTACAAACATCTAAAGCATGGATATTATTAACTTTCAAGAAATTTTATCTATCTTAAATGATTTAGACTAAAAAAATATCATACTTGATGACATACCCATTGAAAAGGGATTAATTAACGTGTTTACAAAATATTTTCATTGACTTCTTCCTATCCATGAGGTTGAGTTCTCAATCTATCTCATACCTTGATATTTTATGATATCCAAGACTCGATATATAATGGTTTTTGTTTAACATGAATATATGAAGAAACAATTATAGGATAATCTATATAAAAATTTTTATATGCCCAAGTGATTCCCCATGGGGTGCACAATTCCTTTTCATCAAGAAGTAGGATGGGTCAATGCACCTCTACATTCATTTTCATGATCTCAAAAAGATCATGCTAAAGAAAATGTATCATGTACCATAGATTATTGAATTATATTACTAGATACATGGATCTCAATATATCTCTAAGGTGGATCTTTTGTCGACATACCATCAAGAAAAGTAAAATAACAAGAATATACCCAAGTCCGTTTTTTGTAAAAGGTATGGGCACTATGAGTTCAAATTGATTCCATTTGGACTCACCAGTGCCCCAAAAAAATTAATGTAATTTATAAATAGATTTTTTAGGGATTACATCAACATATTTTTGGTATTCTTTATAGATGATATTTTTATCTACTCCAAAATAAAGGAGGAACATGAAGAGAATTTAAATAATGCACTCAAGACCTTACAGTAGGAAAATTTATATGAAAAGTACAATAATTGTGAGTTTTGATTAGATTAAGTAACTTTTTGGGGCATGTTATCACCAAAAATGGATATGTATAGATATTAAAAATATATAGTAAATTTAAGGATGGATTTAAATCCATATTTTCTTGGGGTTAACTGGGTATTATCATCGATTTTTGAGAAAATTCTCCCAATTTTCTAGCCCAATAACCAAGATAACTTGGAAGGGTGTCAAATTTTTTTGGACTGATGAATATAAAGAAATATTTAAAAAGATAAATAAGAGGATAATTCTACACCTATGCTCACATTATCCACCAGCGGGGGAGGATTTTTGATCTACAGTGATGTTTTTAAAAACGTATTGGGATTTATACTCAGGAAAAATGAAAAAGTGACAACATATTCCTCCCATAAATTAAATATCCATGAGTAGAAATAACCAACTTATGATTAGAATTGACAGAAATAATCTACATGTTGAATATTTGGATACATTATCACTATGGGGAAAAGTGTGAGATATATATAGATCATAAAATCCCCAAGTATATAATCACACAAAAAGAGATTAATATGAACCAGTGAAGGTTGTTAAAACTAATCAAGGATTATGATTTTTAATCTATTACCATTTTGGGATGGAAAAAAAGTGGAAAATTATTTGAGTTGAAAGGATCATGCAACTATATCCATGATGAGGATTGTAAGGGATCTAATATTATTGGATATACCAAGGACTAATATGGGAATAATAAAAGGATATTCATCCAAAACTACCCAAGTAACTACACCACCATCTATTCTTGAATGGATCATGGAGGGATAAAAAGATGATGAGTTGTTACAAAATAAGGTAGTCAATATTCTGGAGTTCAACTATAATGAAGATGGAGTTATTAGGTTTATAACCCAGATATGTTTCCCATCAAAACCAGAACTAAAGGGGGAACATTTGGATGATTTGCATAGATCATCCTTCTATGTTAATCCAAGAAGCAATAAAATGTATATATATTTGAAGAAAATATTTTGGTAGGATAACATAGAGAGGGAGATTTAAGAGTTTATATCTCGATTCTTAATATGCCCATAAATTAGGGTGGAATGAAATAAGTCTAAGGGTATGATGAAACTCTTTCCCATACCAGTATGTAAATGGAAAAACATAGCCATGGATTTTATCATAGGACTCTCCAAGACACCTAAAGATAATAAATCCATCTAGGTGGTAGTCACCACCTTACCAAGGAAACTCATTTCATTAATATCAATGAAGATTTCCATCATTAGCTACTCACTAATATATACATAATGGAAGTGGTATGACTGCATGGAGTTCCACTATCTATTGTATCTGATCGAGATCTGAGGTTAACCTTAAGGTTATGGAAAATACTTTAACAGGCATTGGAAACAAAACTGAGATTCAATAAGGATTATCACCCTCATAAGCATGGTCATTTTAAAATGAGCATTCAAACTCTAGAGGATATACTGAGATCTTTTTCAATGGATTTTCATGGATGTTGGGATCAATACCTTCCCCAAGGGGAGTTATCATATAACATCATTTTTTATTCTAAAATTCAAATAGAAATTTGGGATTCTCTTTATGGGAAGATTTTTTGGAATCCAACATGCTGGGATGAAGTTAAAGAGCATAAGATGATGGGAATTAATATCATCCCAGAAATGATAGAGAAGGTTCAAACCATTAGGCATCATATGAAATCTACACAAATTTGATATAAAATCTATACAGACAATCATCAAAGATTCAGGGAGTTTGGGATTGGAAATAAATTGTTCCTTCATATATCACTATGTCAGAAAGTTATGTGGTTTGATAAGAAGAGAAATATTAGTTATAGATACATCGACCCCTTTGATATACTTGATCACATAAAATATGTGTCCAATTGACCATCACACCCTCCTAATATATATCAAGTACAAGATGTAACACCCCAAGATTTCATAGTGTGTTATTTCTTCAAAATAATTCAATAACTTGCACTACACGCAACACCGAGTTAAAGCGCACCATGACTTACCAAACTAGCCGTTATGAATAGTAATACATAATTTTTAAAATTTTATAAATTCTATCTCTCAAAATGGACCTCATTTTTGGATTCGTAGTATCAAAATTAGCCTAGGGTGAAATTTTGGTACTTTTCGGATAACTTTAATATTTTGATGAATGGTGAAAATTACTAAATTTTAATTAAAAACAACTTCTTTAATAAAAATAATTAATAGTGATAAATTATGAATTTGAGTGGTTTTAAAGTATAATTAGAATATATTTTTACCATTTTATCCAATGGTGTTCCTTAGAATTAATTTCACTTTGAAATTGGACCTAAACAATTGTCAATCTTTTGATATATATTGTTTCTTAAAAACACACTATTTGTTCTGACAGCGGGAATTAATTATAAAATTAATTAATTCAAATTATATGTTTGGAATTTTTTAAAATAGACATCATTTTTGAATTTGGAATATCAATTATAGCTTAGGGTGAAATTTTTGCATTGTTCTGAAAAACTTCAATTTTTGATAAATAGTGAAACTACTAAGTGGTAGTTAAAAAGTGAATTTTTCATAAAACATAATTTTACCGCTTTTGTGATTGGAATTTCGAAAATCCGAGAGACACGGTTAATATCAAGAAGTAAAATGTGGTTCAATGAGATGAAAGTATTTTTTTGGTGAATAGTAACTTTTTTACTTTTATTTACGACGGTTAAAAGTAAATAGGGTAATTAAGGGTAAAAATGATATTAATATTACCCTAATACATGTCCTAATTCTATTGGGAAAGTTTATCTCGACCAAAAAAAACTTAGGAATAAAATATTATCATTTGGGTCCACTTGGATTAGATTAGGACATTTATTATAATTTAATTCAAAGAAGAGTTAAAAGAGTTAAAATCAAAGTTTATTTACTAAAACATTTTTAAGAAATGGTTATACATAAGATACATTCGATTGTAAATATTCATTAGAAAGATAATAAGATTTCCTACATAATGATATTTTATTTATAATTTTTAGACATTAAATAATTTAATTTATTTATGACAAAATGATGACGCAGTAATTACCATAATAGCGAACAATTAGAATAATTGATATATAAATACCCAAATAAATATAATTTGAGACTTTTTATGAATTACACTAATTTTATAGGTTAATATGACATGTTAGATCACTCCAAAGCAAGCGGCCCCCTCCTCCTTTAGATCAATCATGAAAATAAGTTTCTCTGAATGAGTATGTTGTAAATAGATTCAAAATGAATTAGAAAATAGTTTAATGAACTAACTAATGTAAATTTGTTTACCTACCATACCATAAAGTGATATGTTGTGTCAGGTATGATACAGTATAGACTTCAGTCAATAACATGGCTCACACTCGATATGCTTTAAAATATGGAATCACATTGTAGTTACACCCTGGATACGAAGTGCTTCTCATCTCCCCTAGAGGTCGAGATACTCTGCATGTTTTCAGTGCCAGTCCTCATCCTACCTCCCTATCAGCTACAAGTCATGAAGATCCTATAACTGTCTCAGTGGTAATAGAATGGGATGAACACAACCAAACTGGTGGATGACTCTATCAGGAAAATACCATTCAACAATATGAAAATTAATGAGTGGCACTACAATATAACATCATGAAGTCTGATAGTGTAGAATGCTATAAATTGGTCCAATAAATCCCAATATAACATCCATGAAATCTGAAATGACGTGTGTGATTTATAAAAAATGTTCTTTACTAAAAACAAAAATTGATGCTATTATTAAATTGGTTAGACAATGATAGATCATATATACTTACATAATCGGGTCAGAGACTGTCCAACTTTAGATGATATAAACCCAAATGGTGTGTGAGAAAGCTCTTGAAATTGGGTTTATGATTCCACATATAAAATAAAACATCTAATGTGATAAATAATAAGAAATTAAATTCAATAACTCATACTAGCATCAGAAACCAATAGAGATGAGTGATCATACTAGCATTTATGTGGAGCATTATACAACACCTCTTTAGGAAATGGATGATCAGCAAGCAGACAGACGAGTATGGGGATACGCTCTCATGACCACATCTGAAGAAGTATGATGGATCCCAAGATATTCCCATAGTACCTGTGACATGTTGTGGATAATTATATGTAAGTGTAAGCCAAGAACACAGATCTTCCACTATGTGTCCCGACCTGATCAAAGTCCTCCAGCAGCCCTAGATACATTATATAATCATACACTTCTAATTATAATTGTGTATTTGTTTGAAACATTCTTAAAAAATCTATTGATACAGCTCATATTCAATATATAATTGATTATATTTCACATAAATTGATTTTATCTTTATGTTGCAATAATAAAAAATAACATAGACAATGCATACCAAGTATTATGATTGCCTTATTAAAAGGCTATTTATGTAATGTTTTACACATGTTTCTATAAATGTATCTGATGTAGTTCAAATTATGTGAATTTTGGGGTCTCTATGTATTTTGGTCTGCATTAATTGCCTCAGTGATTTCCCAACGACGATCAAATATCAAACAAACACCCTAAATGTGGGTGAAATGGTTGATGATACATGCTAAAAACCAACTCCATGATTCATAGTTTTCCTTCTCCACAATGGAAAATTAAAGTATAATAGGTGAAAGGTTTCCATATTAGATTGTCACAATCAAGAATACACCCTTGTATTTTTGTATAGAAATGTTCCATCAATCTGTATAAATGGGTTTCTGAAATGAACTGCGGAGATGGAGGGGAGGAATTCCCATAACAACTAATGAAATTGAACACAATATGGATCAAGTTGGTTATCTTGAGACACATGTTTGTTCATATAAATATGAAAAAAAACTTGGTCGTTATGTCTCAATATGCCTAGAAGTTGCAGAAACACCTAACATGAGTCATCCTAATCACCATAGACCTTCACAATTGCCTTATATTTCTCTATCTGTGCCTTATTATAGGAAATATTATAACCAAAAGTTTTTTGTGTCCTCTATTGCACAAGGGATATTGGAACATCTTGGGAATGTCATAATCATCTCAATTATATTAGATGGCACAAATTCAGAATCCAATGAGGTATGATCTTGTGTCATGTTTGGTTGAATGCAAGTATGAGTTGCCTCAATCCTCAAGATTCTTCAACCTCCAAATGAAATGTCCTAAATCACCCTAATAAAAAATCTACAATCATCCCCATATTTTACACCCTTTATGAGGTATTTTTTATATCATGATTCTTGAAGTATATATCTATAGTTCCTCTAAATTTTAAATTTATTTAGTATTTTTTAAATTCATCTTTACTTGGAAAATACCTTCTAACATATAAGGTTTTTTATAGCTAACTAAACCTATCTGGTACAATTCTAGGAAACTCTGTTGCGGGTGTGACAAAAGTTTTGTCAAATAAAGGAACATGTGTTATTACTTCCAACCAATATGTAAATAGTGGTGGATGATTTATTGTGGGTTGAGGTTGCTATAAAACTAATAAATTTCTAGAAACTTCCTCCCCAACATTCTCTACTCCCTCCTCACCAGTACTTTTTTCACCATCTATTCCATCATTACAAAAATCATCATCCGAATTTAGAATTACATGTATATCTTGCAAATAATCTAGGTTTTCCTCTTCCACATCATTTGGAATAAGCTCAATTTCATGGAGAAGAACTTCTTCAACCACTCTTGTAAGTCTACGTCTTTGTACAACTGGACGTTGTTGTTGTACAATAGAAACGTCAACATATGAATACATCATGGTACCATATTAATGTTTGGAAAATAAATTTACTTCTTAGACCCATTTCACATCATCAAACAATGAACAAGAAAGATGCCACAGTGTAGCTGGGAATTGAGAATTTCTATAGCTCATACACTTGATCTCTTGATCAGGTACCATATTTAAGGAACTTTAATTTTTTTCTTGATGTTCCCTTAGGGTAACACAATCATTTGTACTAACAACTATTGTTGGTTGCGTACTATAAGAATCTCCTTGCTCGGTTTGAATAACCTCTTCATAGTAATACACATAGTCAAACATGACTCTCTACATCAAAAATGTGTTTTGATCAATATTTTTATATTGTAAATAATATTGAAAATTATTTTTGACCATATAATATTTATTATATTGAAATTTTAGAATGTATTTTTTACCCTAAAATTTGATACTATTTTTTTGTTATATAAAAGATTAATAAAATATAAGTCCTGGAATGTTTTGTAAACCGAGGTAAAAATATGGGAAAATATGAAATTAGATTATTTATCATTGATAAAATGAAAATTATGATCATATAAAGTGAAATTAAGAAGAAAAAACACATTAAAAAACACATAAATTCTTTAAAACATACAAGACATACCATGCCAATTTCAATAGAACATGGTTTGGATGAGATGTGCCTCACTTTAGATGTGAGGTAAACTCCAGCTTATTTTCAATTAGTAGTTTAATAACACATTCGAAAGGTATGTACTTAACTTTGGAATTTTGAAAATATTTCATCCTTCTAATAAAATATCTAAAATATTATCTTAGATTTCATTAGAAGGCCAAAATATTTTCATAATTCCAATGTAAAGTACATACCTTTTGAAGATGTTATTAAGATACTAATTGAAAATAAGCTGTATTTTACCTCATGCCCCAATTGAGGTTCATCTCATCCAAACAATGTTATACTAAATAATTTCATGGTATTTCATGTATGTTGTAATGAATTCATGTGTTATTTAATGTTTTTTTATATATTTCACTTTATATGATCATAATTTTCATTTTATCAATGATAAATAATATTAGCTAATCATTATATGTATTCATTTTTTAATCTTAATTTACTCATTAATTAATCTATAGTTAATCATTACTAATAATAACTATTATTTATAAAATATATAATCTTTATGATACTCTAATTTTAGAACATCTTGTTATATCCTAAACTATGATACTAATGTTTCTTAGTACAATTTTTCCTTGTCCATTACATTTTATATGATCGTAATTATCATTTTATCATTGATAAATATACCGATTTGATTTTTTTTTCTGATTTATTTTAGTAGTTTATAAAGAAAATATTAATAGTCTAAAGAATATCCCCCAAGAGTGTCAAACTAGGAGGGCATTAAGACCCATTGTCATGTACTAGGTTACCCCGAGTCGGGCCCGGAACACCTTTTTGGAGTTTTTACTCTTAGGTACATCTGTGCTAGAGCCACATCCAATTTTTTATATCCAAACATGGATTTTATTTCTTATATAACAACATATTCTTTATGCTACCCAAAATTTATAACATTTAAGCCTAATTTATTCGTTATTTAATATATACTTAATCATTACTAATACTAAATATTATTTCAAACTATATAAAACTAAATAAACTACTTAATAAATAAAATATTTAGAACTAAATAAACTAATCAATAAATGACATAATTAGACTAAAATAAAAATAATTCATATAAAAAAATATAACTTTTAATTAAATAAAAAAATACCTCTAAATGATGCTTCACAAAAAATCAAGACTTCTTTTAGACCACCAGATCTACCACAGATGGAGAAGACTTTTTTTAGAGAGATAAGCTATGAAATGTAGAGAGATGAGTGAAATTGGAAGTGAGGAGAAGGGGGGTTCCCTTTTATATAGGTGTTAAAGCAAAGGTGGTAGGGGGTGCCACCTTTCACCTTTATGTTAGGTGAAAGGGGGAACCCCTGCTAACACATTTCACTTTATATTTAGGTGAAAGGTAGCAACCCCCAACCTTTTTCATGTCATCAATTCAAGGAAAAGGTGTGGGGGGGGGGGAGATGGTACCCCCCTACCGCCTTTGACCAAAATGAAAGGTGGAAGTGGGCCTACCGCCTTTCAATCACATTTTTAAAAATATTTTTAACCTACCCCTTTTTTTAAAAAAATTATATAATCGAAAAAAACTCCATGCTGTGAGTATAAACCAAAAAAGACAACACCAATGAATCCTTAATTCGAGTGCACATGTAAAAGAGTGTGTGACATGATAATAAGTAAACACACAAGCAATAACATACAATCATGCACTAAGAATTCATGCACTAACCAAGCTGCCACTAACCCCTGGTCATTCCTATATCAGATCCATGTTAGAAGGGATGTTATCCTACCTCTTGAAATATACCCATCAATGGAATATTCAAATAAAATTATAATGGAGACTCCTTTAAATATAACCCATGTACATGCCAACCAAACATTATAAACACATTAATATTTCTACCTGACACAACCCCCGTGATGGGGTATTCAAAATACATGTTTTACACATCCCCCTTGATGGGATAACCCATTTACATTTCAACCAAACATCTGACACATACCCCTCAGGAGGGATAGTCCATATGGATCAATCTATATTCTCAAATGTAGAAAATAAAGGAACAAAACATTTAATGCAATGGTATTGGTCGACAGATCAAACATCACATCATGTCACATAATATTCATAACAATCACAAATCCACATTCAAAAAAATAACAAGAATTAATATCATGGGATATGAACAAACACACACACAAGTGATCAATAATTAGACATGGTCTAAATTATAATTACATAATTTCATATCATTCTATCAACCATATACATGACCTCTACATGGTTAGTGACTTTCTACCTCAATAATGTCTACATGAATGTAAAGGTTCACCAAGAAGGTACTCACCCAAATCTATATCACATCAAAATACCCAAAGAACCATCTCTAATTTCACATTAGAGTTCAAGATCAGAGATTCCATGATAGGAGAATCAGGGCTATAATGAAAGTGAGTCACCAAAGTTGAGTATCCAATAGAATAACCACCAAGACATCATAGAACCCCAATGATGCTCAAGAAATGATATTTTTACACTAAGAGGAATAAGCTTGCAAGTCATGAAATCCTAATATATTCCAACATAGAATAATATGGGTTCTAGGATGATACTCAAGAAAGAATCAAGCCAATGGATGGATTCACAACAACTTACCCAATGAAAACAACCACTATCCATGGTAGTCATTAAGTATTTCTAAAGGAAGGATAAATACATTTCTCTTAAATAGTTAAAAGGTAGTATCTATGAGGATCTAATGGGTCTAGATAAATGAGAAATACCTCCATAATCCAAGTTTCAATTATTCTAGATTGATTGAGAAATGAGGCCGAGAAGAATAAATATTACACAAGCCATCAACTCAATGGAATTAGAGTTTCCCTAGGCTATTCTAAAATTTATCTAGAAATCATCAGACTCATGGAATGAACATATATAGGATGAGAAAATCGATTAAAATAGAGGATAAATGAGTTAAAAATGCATTAAAGACCCCAAATTAATATTCCATATGCTTCCCCTTTGAAATAGTTGAAATACAATAGGAGGTACAATTTTTTTGGCCATTTTAAAGCTAACACAATGTCACCAAACCCTCCAACATACTTTTGGGTTGGATGAAGTGTTATTGAACTTTGAGCAAAATGGGAAGCAACCACAGGCGTGTGCTAGAATTTTTCCCATTTTACCTCACCAAGACTTTCAGAATGGGTGTGGTGAGGTCTCTCAGTCCATGTCCCATAGGTTTATCCTTAGTTCTCTATACCAACTACCACACCTGTATGCCACTTTTATTGATCGTTTCAAACATACGGACCACGATGGACTACACCATGTCCATGGTGTTGCCCGTTTTGGAAACAAAGATATCCAAACAATTTTTATGCATCAAAACCACTTATAAGATACCCATGTCTCATAAGACTTTACTCAAGAAATGTATTACCCCAAAATCATAAATAAAAATAAATGAAAAAATTCTTAACATATTATGAAAAAAACCTTAAGAGTTTACCATTATGGAGTACACTTTATGTAAATAAAAAAAGTAGAAAACAAAGGATTTCTGCCTCCATGGGATTACATTAGACCTTGGATCCCAATATATATTGTTGGATTCATGATCACTTAAGGGGTGATAGTGTCTTCTCCATGCGTCAAACAATGATCAAGAATAGAACAGATAATTTGAAAGTCTTGCAGAAAATTATATTCTCTTTATAGGAGCGATCTCATCCCTTTATATATCCATCCTCAATGTGTTTCATTTGATGAAACATGTTGTCTATGTTCAATGTATTATCATACATTAATTCTATTTTACATTGAATCATATTAAAATTAAATTACAAACCACAATTAGTCCTTTCATAATGGATTAATAACTTAAATGAAATTATGCAGGGAATAAGATAGAAAATCTATACACCTGGTATGTACTGATTAATGTGCAATTTTATATTTACAATAATCACACACTTGTAATAAAATTAATAAGGACTTTGTGCCAAACATAAAACCACTTTTTGAACCCATACAAACTCTTTTATATATGGTTTCATTAAACTCTATTCATTTTGAAAAAGGAATTTTATCCAAAATTTTAATCCTTATCCAAAGGCCTAACCATGTGAACCTATGATAATTAACATAATTTTAAAAAAAATATGAAATCCATATTTCATAAATGTATGTAAAGAGTGGTCATAATAAAAACATCACCACCACTCAAGCTACTAAGGTTTCTGTTGATATATCCATCAAACATACTTATATCTCTATATGAACTTTTCAATTTCAATATGTGTCATATAAATTATATGTAGGTCCATAGAATACTTTTTTACCTGATATAGAGTGAGAAATAGACCTTGAACATGTCAATCTAGTATAATAAACTCATCCTTTCACGTTTCTCAGAAATAAACAGACCATGTTTATAAATACATCACATGTCATTAATCTCATGGATAAGCACATCAATTTCACTTACCCAAGTAGATGAACACACAAAAAGTGTTATAACTAAGCATGCCCAGGAATTGACTTATTATAATTTAATCAATGGATATATGTTTTTAATTTTCATACAACTGAAAAATACCATATTGGTTACACTCCAACGGATAATATTATTAACATCATACCCAATCAGCCACATATTAACTAAGTGCATATTTTGACTTGAGTAAGTTGGGTATCAACGTATAAAGGTTATCATTATTGGTATTTCACTAACCTCAGGTAATAAGTATTAATAATAAACATACACCGCTAAGAATATCTATAAGGCCCTAGCCTTAAACATTACATAATCTTGAGTTAATTCAAGAATTAGACAATGAGGATCTTTTCAGGTTTAGAGTTTTATAAAATTAGACCATAACTATTACATTACATATTAAATATTACAAAGTAAACACTTCTACTTTAACCATTTTTTTACAATAATTAAACTCATTAAATAAAACAAGAATTATTTTCTTGATATAAATATTCTTGAATTATTCCTTTCTCTTACGCTTCTTTATACCCTGTGAAAAACATTTCAAAAAACATGGGATGAGTATAAAAATATCAATAAAGGATATAAAATAAGGAATGAAAACATTATCCCATCAATACATAATATTCAACGAAATCATACTTTTCAATAATAAAACATAAGCTCTTTAACTGAATTCCTGAAATCATAAGATATATGAATAACACATAGAAATGAAAAAACATAATGGCAACTTATGGCATGCATAACATACTTACATTGTAGCTTTTATAGCTACGTAGGGAGTTATGTTTGCAATACCCATCATAGTAAATTCCCTAAATCTCTTAGGAGAAAACTAATGTTTAGATCCATCACATTACCCAATTAATTGGAGATCTATATCAGGCTCACCTGCCCTAGGTTTATCACAAAACCACTCATATACATAAACAATGCCCAAGAGCCATAACAAAATCACAACATATAAAACAAGCATAAAGGAAAGAAAAAAATTCCACATTCCCAACACAATATAAAATTTCAAGATATTGACAAAATCAATACATTCTAAAAACCATTTTCAATACCAAAATACATGAAAATGGTATATGGTATTTATTTTAATTTTAAAAATGTTACGTCCTGTTAAGGAAGCAAAATATCAAATAATGTTCGCAGTGGAGGAAAGGTCATTGTTATCGTGTACATTAAAAAGAAACATTCATTTTTTCATTTAGTAAAATTATTTGTAGAAAAAGATTCCCTTTTAATGAAATTGAAAATAAAATGAGTTTATAAATCCTATAAAATAAAGTTGTGTATAAATCAAAGTATGCCTCAATGAAAGGAGATTGAGATGAAGTCCCTTACCTTGAATCTGACTCATCACGTATGCTCCTTTTTATTTCTAAATAATAAACTTAAGATAATTTATACTTGATTTAGAACATTTTTTAAGTTTATTATTCCATTTATATCACTTATTACCATGTTTTAAAGATTACATAATTATTTATGTTAATATCGGTAATTTTGTCAATATTTGGTACTTGAGTCAAAAATGAACTTGTTATAATTACAAGTTTTCCCCGTGGTCAATAGTCTATTATCTCGAAATTGATATTCAAGATTTAAATATCATATAAATACTATATACCTTTGTATTTATAATAGTACATATCATTTGGATATAAGAAATGAAATGCACCATTTATGGAGACGATAAGACGTACGTACACATGAACACTAATTTAATTTCATTTTCATATTTAAAGGAATGAAAACTTAATGATACATTGGTATATTATAATTTCAGTATAATATAATATATAAGTTCATTAACAACATCTTTTATACGTTCCATGTATGGAATGAATGATTCATATTACTTTGAGGGGGCGGTAGTTCACACTTCCTCAAATGGAATTATCATATTTACCCCTTATGGAAAACATAAAGGTATGATATTAATTAAAAATACAGAAATATAGATACAATATAGATATAATATTAATCACATATAAATACAGTTCCATCATAATGGCCACTATGAGAGTTGGTAGGGAAAAATCGAACAATCATTATTTCGTGAGGCAATAGTTCTCCATACACAAAAACGATATGTTCATATCAATTAGATGGACATGTGTGGAAGTTTAGTTCGAATAATTCTCATAAAAACAACCTAGAATATTTAATATAGTGTTTTTGTTATAAAATAATGGAATAAAGAGAGTTTAGGGGGTTGGAGAAGGAAAATAACTGAATGAATCTCGAGAGAATACATTACCTCAAACATTGTGTACCTGAGATAAACATGGAGGTAAAGCCACACTATCGGCAACTGATCCAAATTTCTATAAGATTTCATAGGGTCTAATGAACCTCATACTCAACTTTCTCTTTTAACCAAAACGAATCACACTTTTCTATGGGGAAACTTTGAGAAAGACATTATCACCTAACTCGAAAGAAAGATCTTTCCTCCGATTATCCGCATAAATTTTTTGCCTGCTTTGAGCTGTTATCATGTGCTTCTAAATCAAATGAATTTTTTTTTCCATATCTTATACTAATTTTGGTCCCATCTAATTCTTTTCACCTACTTCATCCAAGAAACCTGGATTTAGATGACACTTTCCATATAATTATTCAAATGGTGCCATCTGTATACTGGAATGAAAACTATTATTAAAAGAAAACTCAACCAAAGAAAGATGTTGGTCCAAAATTCCCTGTTAATCCATTGAACAAGAAAATATCATATCTTCCAAGGTCTAAATTTATTTTCTTACTACCCATCTTATTTTGGATGAAAATATGTACAAAAATTTAATTCATTACCCGAAGACTTATGAATGTCCTTCCAAAAGTCAAAAGTGAACTTGAGATCACAATCAGATACAATAGAGTGGGGAAATCCATATAACCTGGCTATCTCTCTAATAGATTATCGAGAAAGTTAATATAGAGATAGAGTATCTCGAATAGGAAGAAAATGAGAAGATTTAGTCAATTGATCAACAATAACCTAAATTACATTGTTACCTCAAAAAGTCTTTGGTAATCCCACTAGGAAATCCAAGGAAACATTTTCCCATTTCCACTATGGCATTGGAAAAGGATAAAGCATCCATTTCAGTAAATGCCATTATACTTTAACCTATTGACAAGTTAAATACTTCACAGTAAAGTCAACAATATCTCTTTTTTTTTTCAATACCACCAATAATACTCTTAAAGATCTATGTACATCTTAGTACTTCTAGAATAAACTGAAAACAGAGAACTATGAGCTTCACATAATAACTCTTTCTTCAACTGGGAATCAAAATGCACACATAATATCTTTCCAAACCTAAATAAAGTCCTTATCAATGTTAAATTTGGGTAACTTAACCTTATGAACCAAATATACCTTTTTCTGCAACTCACTCTCTTCTTTCTATGCTGGCTTTATTCTCTCTACTATAGATGATTTCACTACCACCTAAAACAAAATAGAGGAATTCTCTACACCAACAACTTCCAATCCAAAATTTATCAAATCAAAAACCAAAGGATCTCATTCCAAATGTATCATGGTTAAGGCATCATTACTCTTTCGTCTCAAACATCATCCACGCTATTTGCCTTTACAAGATTCTATTGGATCATGCAATCATAATCCTTGATTAATTCTAGCCATCTCTTTTGTCTCATGTTTAATTCCTTCTGAGTGAATATATAATTCAAAATTTTGTGATCAGTATATATTTCAAACATTATTCCATACAAATGATGCCTCCAAATTTTTAAAAAAAAACAATAGTAGGTAATTCCAAATCATGTGCAGGGTAATTTAACTCATGAGGTTTCAACTAACGTGAATCATAAGAAATTACCTGATCATTATGGATTAGGACACAACCATGTCCTTTCAATGAAGCATTACTTTAGATAACAAGATTACTATTTTTGGAAGGTAATTCCAATGCTGGAGCATTCACTAATCTTCTTTTAAATTCTTAAAAACAATCATCACATTCTTTTTTCTAGATAAAATTAACACCTTTTTGAGTTAACTTAGTCTGTGGGTTAGATAACCATTAGAAATTTTCAACAATCCTCCAGTAATAACCTGTTAAAACAAGAAAACTACAAATATTGGTTTTATTTGTGCTTATTTTCCATTATTTAACAAATTTTGTTTTTGCAGAATCAAAAGTTATTCCATCTTTAGAAACAGTGTTACCAAGGAATTGAATTTTTTGTAACCCAAAATCTCAATTTATGAATTTCCCATACAATTTATTTTCTTTTATGGTTTTCAAGACAACTCTTAAATTAATTTAATGCTCCTCTTTGCTTTTGTAAAATACCAAAATATCAT
>CAUJRU010004052.1:0-24803 GCA_963277665.1 Viscum album | reverse complement strand
AAATGACTTCCCAGCATATGGAAATTTGTCTGGATACAGTGTTAAAGGGCATAAAGCATGTCCAATTTGCGAACAACAGACGTCATATTGTCAATTGCATCATGGGAGGAAAACAGTGTACATGGGTCATCGAATGTTTTTGCCTATGGATCACCCTTATAGAAGACTAAAAAAGGCATTCAATGGCTCACAAGAATTTGATACTGCTACAAAACCTTTATCCCCAGATTTGTATTTTGAGAGGGTGAAAAACCTTGATGTGACATTGGGAAAGACACAGAAATCTGGTAATGATAGACATATTTGGAAGAAAAGGTCAATATTTTTTGAGCTACCATATTGGAGGTATCATGAAGTCAAACATAATTTTGATGTCATGCACGTGGAGAAGAATATTTGTGATTCTTTGATCGGAACATTGCTAGATATTAAAGGAAAGACAAAAGATGGGTTGAATGCAAGGTTAGACCTACTATCAATGGGAATACGTTTGGAGTTAGCTACCACTCCTAAAGAAAGAAGAACATTTCTTCCCCTGGCTTGTCATACATTATCGAAGAGGGAGAAAAGTAGCTTCTGTCAGTGTCTTCATGATATCAAAGTGCCTCAAGGTTATTCTTCAAATGTAAAAAATTTTGTCTCATTGAAAGACTTGAAGTTGATAGGTATGAAATCAAATGATTGTCACGTCATGATGCAACAAATTCTACCAGTTGCACTGCGTGGAATATTGCCCATCCGTGTCAGAAAGACTATAATGAGGTTGTGTTATTTTTTCAATTCAATTTGTAACAAGGCGATAATGTGAATGCTTTGAACATTTTGGAAAAGGATGAAATTTTTATACTTTGTCAATTGGAAATGTATTTTCCTCCAACTTTTTTTGATATGATGGTGCATTTAATGATTCATCTGGTTCGAGAAATAAAGCTTTGTGGACCTGTATATCTTCGTTGGATGTATCCTTTTGAAAGTTATATGAAAATATTAAAGGGATATGTTAAAAATCCATATCGAACTGAAGCCTCCATTATTGAAAAGTATATTTCTGAGGAGGTAGAAGAGTTTTGTACGAGCTACTTGGCTACGGCGCAACACATAGGTTTGCCTCCATCTCGCCATGAACGGGTTAATAATGAGGGAAAGGGGATTCGTGGCTTGAAAGTCAAATCACTGTCAGCAGAACAGATGAAGAAGATAGAATCATACATCTTGAATAACATAGCTGATGTTCAACCGTATATCACATTGCATATTAATGAGTTGAAACAATGTAATCCAAAGAAGAAAGAAATGTGGATTTTGAATGAGCACAACAAAACTTTTTTTCCATGGTTTAAAAAGACCTTGCTTGGTAGATCAGATGTATCAGAGACATTAAAATGGATAGTGGGTGGTCCATCTTTAAATGTGATAACATGGTCCGCTTATGACATTAATGTCTATACATTTCATACGAAAGCTCAGGACAACAGATGTGCAGTTCAGAATAGTGGTGTATTGGTGTTTGCAGAAGCAATGCATTTTTCGAGTGCTAAAGACAGAAACCCAATTTCGGCATCAAGTGCATATTATGGAGTGATTGAAGACATATGGGAGGCTGATTACTTTAAAATTAAAGTTCCTGTTTTTAACTGTAAATGGTTTATCGGTAACAACAGTGTCAGACACGATGAATTTGGAATGACACTTGTTAATCTGAATAGATTGGAAGACACAACTGATTCTTTTATAATGGCAACACATGCCAAACAAATTTTCTATGTAGTAGATAAATCAGATATGCAGTGGGCTGTTGTTTTACAAGGGAAAAAACAATATGTTGGTGAGGATGAATTTGATGAAGATGCTGATTTATGTGAGATCCCTACTTCCATGGAAAGATTAACAGAACATAATGATGAGTATGTTGAAGACATGGTTTGTGCCATAAGGAACGATCACGACGAAGGAATTTGGGAAAACAATCCAACTGTACATTCCTAAAATTACAGGTAACACATGTTTATTTCTTGTTTACATTTAGTTTTTTCATATAATGTTAGATATTGTAAATTTTATACTTATTAAAAAATGTATCAAACCAAAACGATAAAACAATAAAAACCGTAAAGAGGAGAAGTCCTGGGCGCACCGGCTGGCCGGTGGTGGATCACAGGTTGGCCGGTGGTCCAGACAGCAAAGCTCTGTCTGGTCCACCGGCCAGCCGGTGAAGAGCCAGCGGCCGGCCGGTGGTCCAGACAGAGAGGAAGGCTCTCTGTCTGGTCGACTGGCCGGCCGATGGTGATCCAGCAGCTGGCCGGTGGTCCAGACAGAGGAAGGCTCTGTCTGGTCCACCGGCCGGCCGGTGGTGATCCAGCGGCCGGCCGGTGGTGAGCCAGCGGCCGGCCGGTGGCACTAGGTAGGGGGAAAGTCTACTGCCTGGGTCCTCCGGCTGGCCGGTGAGCTCACACCGGCTGACCGGTGGACTCAATGAGTCCACTTTTCAGCTTTCTTGGGCCAACTCCTTGGAAACCTTTTGCCTATCAACAAAAACACTTGAAACAAGTTAGAACATAATAAGAGTGATTGTGATCATTAAAATCCAAGAGAGAGGGGTACAACAGACTGTGTTTACCATGTTTATCATTGTTTAACATGCTTACCATATTACCAATGTTTACTATTTTGCAATTTAGTACACTTTTCTATTTTCTGATTAAGTAGTATTACAATATTTGAATTTGTATATTTGTGAACTAATGATTGTTTTTTTGATATGAAGGAAAATGACAGATCAATCAGTTGATCAGCCACATGATTCTGGAGATGAGCATATTGGTCAATAATCTGGGGAGGAACATTCACATGCTCCTATTACGAAAAAGTGTTCAAAGGTTGGTAAGCATGGGTGCACACGTTTACCAAAATTATCACTTGCCCGTACGAAGGAGGAGAGGATAGTCGTGGAGTTTGATGATGATGATCTTCCTAGAGGTCCAAATGCTAATGATTTTAAGGGTTTTGTAGCAACTCAGGCTAAGAGCAAAGTAAGCATTCTCTATGATGATTGGAGAAGTGTGGATAAGGCGATAATTTCTCAGCTGTGGGAGACCATTTTGGTAAGATCTTTTGCTATTTTTTGACTGTTCCTTAAATGTTTCTAGTATATATAATATTTTTAACCTCTTTTTTATTAGATGACATTTGATATTCCTGACACTGGAGGTGTCAGGAAGAAATGCTTATCGTTGGCTGCTAGGAGATGGAGGGATTTCAAATCAACCCTCTCATCTGATTTCATTTATGGTCATAGGCCATGTCGTATATATCCTTTTATAGATAAAGACACATGGAGACAATTTTCTGAAAGTAGAAGAAAAGAATCATGTTTGGTAAGGGCAATGTAAACTTTTATAAGCTTTCTTATATAAATGATCTTATTATTGTTTTGTTAATGATTACTTATTCTTAATTTACAGCAAACAAGTAAAGCTCATCAAGAGATCCAATCTAAAAATGTATACCCTCATAGTTTATCTCGGGGAGGGTATGCATTATTGGAAGAACAAATGATGGCAGAAAAATTTCAACAACTAAGAGCTGAGTCTTCAAGCTCTGGAGAGGTGGCCCCTCCATCCCCTCCATCTAGACATGAGAAATGGAAAAGAGCTCGGAAGGGAAAAAAAGGACAATATCTTTCGGAAGAACCGAGACTCGTAGTTGAGAGGATTGTAAGATATCTATTTTATTTATTTAAGTTTACTATTTTCGTCATATATTTCCAATCATTATAGAATTGTTCAATTAATTATTACAGGACTCTCTTGAGGAGCAGAGTTCACAGGGGACATTTACACCATCTGGGAGGGAAGATATTTTATCTGTGGCATTGGGAAAGCCCCGAACATCCTGGCCGTGTAAGAGGATATCCGGCAGGTGTATCGGTAAGAAAAGTGTTGCCACGTTCCTCAACTTCTAACATTGAGGGAGTTTATAAAAAAAATAGAATCCTTGGAGGCTGAAGTCCATAATATTAATGCGACAATGGAGGACAAGATTAATTCATCGGTGCAGTTTATGTTTGCAGACTTGCAAAGACAATTTCAGGGTGCAGCTCCCACTCCACCTCTCCCAGTAGCTCCCACTCCCCCACCTCAGCCTGCGGACCCCATTTTTGATCCTCCTCCTCCGCCGTAGCTACTTACTTATTGTGAGTTGTATGTTGATGATCCTCAACATCATATAGTTGCATATGGGATGGTATATTGTATAGGAGATACAGTTCATCATCAACAGTTAGAGGTAGAGAATCAGAGGGTCACTATACAGGATATTATAGATAGATCAGCTCGGATACCATTACCTACAGATGAGGTGACGACAGTTGGACATAGTATCGGCCATTTTTTACTTTGTCCATCCAGACTTCTTCGACTCATTACCATAGAGGTATGGATGTTATATCTTTTATTTTATATTTTTATTAATGTTTTATCATTTGAAAACTAATATATTTTTCAATTTATTTTTACAGGAATACTTCAAAGGTAAAGAAATACTGTATAGACAACAACAAAGACAGATAGCTATGACATCAGATGTAAATACTAGCAGTCTTGAAAAATTGTTAAGATATTCAAATTTGTTGGCGGATCATTATGACTTTACAATGGAAGCTCATGTCTGTGGACGTGAACTAAGTGTGGGGATTATGAAAACTGATATCATGGAGATTTTCACTGGAGATAAGTTGGGCATCAACGTGGTGCAAATTTTTATCATGTAAGTCTTAACACCTTTTCCTTGCGTTATATTTATTAAAAATGTATACTTATGTCTGCTTTGTATTAGGTATCTGTATAAAATTTGTGAGAGGAATGAGCTGACAGATGTATATGGATTCGTGGACCCACAATTGATTTCCCCTGAAGCATGTGCATTGGATGAGGAACAAAGAATGCTTTATATTGTTAA
The DNA here is from genome assembly GCA_963277665.1 of Viscum album. Lineage (NCBI taxonomy): Eukaryota > Viridiplantae > Streptophyta > Magnoliopsida > Santalales > Viscaceae > Viscum > Viscum album. Next base: position 19,847 of record CAUJRU010004052.1, on the reverse strand, counting down.
TAGATTTGAAAAGAATGTAATCACACAGTGTTGGATGATGCCTTTTTGTGAGAGGTATGAAACACATCCCTCTCAAAGATTTAATTATCTTTTAACATAAAAAACCACTAACGTTAAATTTCCTTTTATCAGGGATCATTGGATGTTAGGGGTTTTTTTCCCTAGGGAGAAAACACTTTATTGGATATTCTCTCTCCATGATGATGTGCGAAAAAGTTTTATGAATATATTGGAAACGTAAGTTTCAATTTCAAAATAGTTTTATATATCATAATGAATTTTAAATTTACCCCATTCGTATTATTTTCTAATAGGGCATGGGTCCACTTTCGAAAAAGCGCAAAGAAAAGGAATTTCAAGATCAAATATGTACATGCGAAGGTAAATATCCATTTATAATTTGTACATTTTGATTTATTACATAAAAATAATATATTGAATTTACACTCATTCTAACAGAAATGTCATGAGCAACAAGGCATCATCGAATGCGGATATTACATGTTAAGATTTATGTATGAAATAATAACAACTGGGACAGTTCTGAGTTTTGACCTGGTTAGATTTCCTCTTTCTCATAAAATTTCAATTTGATTTATTCATTATACACGTTGACTACTATCCTTTTCCTTTGTAGCTTTTTGATGACCCTCAACCCTTTACTGTTGAAGATATCAAACACTTACAAGTGGTGTGGTCAAATTATTTTACAGGTTTGATTGAATTTTAGTTGTTTGTAATGTAAAATGTAATTTTGAATATTGTCAATGTAAATGTGTATTTCGTAGTCGTTTAGGTTGGATTTAGTTTTTTTTTGAAGTTGACAGTGTAAGTTTTGAATGTTATATAAGTGAATGTTTAATTTTTCTCTACTTCTTGTTTTGGTCTATTGTTGATGGTTTTTCTGGTCTGGATTTTGGTATGGGGGGGAGAGGTTCCAAGGGGGTGGGTGGGTGTTTGGGGGGTGTCCAAGGGATATGGGAGGGGTGTCCAAGGTGTGTTTGGGGCTGTCCTAGGGGTCGGGGGGGTGTAAATGAGGGTGGGGGTGTCCAAGGGGTGGGGGGTGTCCAAGGGATATGGGAGGGGTGTCCAAGGTGTGTTTGGGGCTGTCTAAGGAGTCGGTTGGGTGTAAATGACGGTGGGGGGGGGGGGGGGGGGGCTGTCCAAGGGGTGGGGGGTGTCCAAGTGGTGGGGGTGTCCAAGGGATATAGGAGGGGTGTCCAAGGGGTGTTTGGGGATGTCCAAGGGGATGGGGGGGTTTCCAAGGGGTAGGGGGGTTTCCAAGGGGTCGGGGGGGGGGGGGGGGTCCAGGGGGTGGGGGGCTGTCCAAGGGGTGGGGGTGTCCAAGGGGTGGGGGGTGTCCAAGGGATATGGGAGGGGTGTCCAAGGGGTGTTTGGGGCTGTCCTAGTGTTCGGGGGGTGTAAATGAGGGTGGGGGGGGGGGCTGTCGAAGGGGTGGGGGTGTCCAAGGGGCGGGGGGTGTCCAAGGGATATGGGAGTGGTGTCCAAGGTGTCTGGGAGTTCTGTCCAAGGGGCCGGTTGGGTGTAAATGAGGGTGGGGGGGGGGGGGCTGTCTAAGGGGTGGGGGGGTGTCCAAGGGGTGGGGGTGTCCAAGGGATATGGGAGGGGTGTCCAAGGTGTGTTTGGGGCTGTCCTAGGGGTCGGGGGGTGTAAATGAGGGTGGGGGTGTCCAAGGGGTGGGGGTGTCCAAGGGATTTGGGAGGGGTGTCCAAGGTGTGTTTCGGGCTGTCCAAGGAGTCAGTTGGGTGTAAATGAGGGTGGGGGGGGGGGGGCTATCCAAGGGGTGGGGGGGGGGGTGTCCAAGGGATATAGGAGGGGTGTCCAAGGGGTGTTTGGGGCTGTCCAAGGGGATGGGGGGGGGGGGGGGTTCCAAGGGGTAGGGGGTTTCCAAGGGGTCGGGGGGGTGTCCAGAGGGTGGGGGGGCTGTCCAAGGGGTGGGGGGTGTCCAAGGGGTGGGGGTGTCCAAGGGATATGGGAGGGGTGTCCAAGGGGTGTTTGGGGCCGTCCTAGTGTTCGGGGGGTGTAAATGAGGGTGGGTGGCTGTCGAAGGGGTGGGGGTGTCCAAGGGGTGGGGGGGTGTCCAAGGGATATGGGAGTGGTTTCCAAGGTGTCTGGGAGTTCTGTCCAAGGGGTCGGTTGGGTGTAAATGAGGGTGGGGGCTGTCCAAGGGGTGGGGGTGTCCAAGGGGTGGGGTGTGTCCAAGGGATATGGGAGGGGTGTCCAAGGGGTGTTTGGGGCTGTCCAAGGGCTCGGGGGGGGTGTCCAGGGGTCGGGGGGTGTCCAAGGGGTCTGGGAGGGCTGTCAAGGTGTGGGGGGGTGTCCAATGGGTGTTTGAGGCTGTACTAGGGGTCTTGGGGGTGTAAATGAGGGTGGGGGGGCTGTCCAAGGGGTGGGGGTGTCCAAGGGGTGGGGGTGTCCAAGGGATATGGGAGGGGTGTCCAATGGGTTTTTGAGGCTATACTAGGGGTCGTGGGGGTGTAAATGAGGGTGGGGGGATGTCCAAGGGGTGGGGGGTGTCCAAGGGTTGTGGTGGGGCTCCAATGTGGTGGGGGAGGGCTGGCCAGGTTGTTAGGTGGGTATAGATGAGGGTGGGGTTCAGTTGGGGCTTGGGGGAGGGCTGGCATGGTTATTTTTGTTGTTTGGTTTCTGGTTGCTTTTTGGTGAGAGCAGTGCAATTATTTTAAAAAAAAATATCGCTTTCACGTCGGTTATTTTATAACCGACGTGGTAAATAAATCGGTAGGGGTTTATCACGTCGGTTTTTTTCGGGAACCGACGTGCTAAACCGTTCCCGGGCGTTTTAGCACGTCGGTTCTTAATATAACCGACGTGCTAAAAGGACTGGGAATCGATTTACCACGTCGGTTATTGGATAACCGACCTGCTAAAACGTTTCCCAGGCCTTTTTATCAGGTTGGTTATTTAACAAACCGACGTGATAAAAGGCCCGGGGAAGGGTTAATCATGTCGGTTATGTCATAACCAACGTGATAAACGATATCCCAGGCGTTTTATCACGTCGGTTTAGAAAATAACCGACGTGATAAACACCCCCGCGCATATTTATCACGTCGGTTATTAATTAACCGACGTGAAAAACACCGTGATGTTAGGGATGTTACGTCGGGTTTTAAATAACCGACGTAAAAAATGTTATTTATAACGTCGTCCATATTAATGTCGCCTAAAAACCGACGTAAATAATGAAAAATAACCGACGTAAAAAATGTTTTCTGCACTAGTGGGTTAAGCTAAATGGAATAATGGCATTCTCAAAGAACTATTTATACTATATTAAATGATTGAAATTGTAATGTAATGTTAATGTATTTAATCTATATTCCAAGTTTCCTAAACTGATCGGTCCTTCGGGACATGATTCCTTGTAATCATGCCAATGTATTAAAATAACGCACCAACTCGGGGTAACTGGGGTCGGGGGGTTATAGTTGGTATCATAGGAATTTTACTAATAACCTTATAAGCCAGATTTAGATAAAGTCTGATGAGAGCATATATCCCCAATATAGACTTTGAGGATTAGTGGAGAAGAACATCCTAGAATTTTGATATTGTAGAGATTTTGTGAGTTTTCGGAGCAATACATTCCTGTCTGGATACGAGTAGGTAGAGGCTGCTTTGGTACATATGTAAATAGGGGTAAATCCTGAAAACACCGCTTTGAGCTACACTCGAACAGGACCGGGTGAACGACAATGGGCCTTGTTGTACTTTTGGTTATGACACTCCCAGGGGATATGTTTAGGATAATTTTCATTTTCTTTACAAACCATTATGAATGTTTTATGAGTATATACTTCCTCAAAGAAGAAATTTTTATGATTATAGATTATATCCATAAACTGTTTAATTTATGTTATGTGTTTTAAAAGTATGGTGTTAGGTATTTCTATCCATAAACTAATCTAGTGTATGCCATTTTTTAGAAATGGCACCCAGTTGAAGGAATGAGAACTCTAGCAATACGCATGATCCAAAGAGTAAAAAGGATCATATATTTAATAGTATTAAGATAGTATTTAGAATGGAAATAGTCTCCCACATATTCTCAAAATATTAAGAAATAGTATCATGTGTTAATAAGATAAGTAAAGAATTCTCCGAGTCCTATGGCATTGAAGGAAAGAAAGAGAAAAAAAGAGGAAGATGGATAAAGGGAATATGTAAAAGAAGAATTTTCCTATATGTGATAATTGTGGAAAGAATCACCTTGGAAAATGCTTGAAGGGAATTGGAGTATGTTATATGTTTGGAGAAAAAGAACACCATGTATGTGACAACAAGTGTAAGAAAAAAGATTCAAATGTGCAATGGTTCATCTTCAAGGAGTTTGGAAACTACGTGAACCAATGTCCCAGTTATCAGAAAATGTTGCAAATGGTGCTATTCGATAATAGTCATGTTAGGATACTACCACAGATGATAAGAAATGACTAGTGTTCTTATGTTGTTATTTTGGAATTATTTCCTTGAAGTGTTGTGTCAATGATGTACTAGAAATAAAAAAGGACTGTACTGTAGTACTATTTCATTGAGGATTTGAGATTTTATAGTACTAAAAAAAGTGACTCTACAACGAGTTAATATTATTGGAAATTACATGGTTGAAGGAAAGATAAACCTTAATATGGTCTTAATATCGGGGTTCTAATTTTGGAATAAGATATGGTTGATTTGGGTAAATAACATTGAATATTCTTGACTTCCTTGAAACTGATTAATGATTTTTATTTTCCATCATTGTTGGAGTTTACAACATTTTTGGATGGATGAATTATATCCACTATTATATAAGGAATAAGGGATCATTAATGTAATCAATAAGATTTTATGGTAATTAAGGATGTTTCAGTGTTTTAAAAGAATACATGATGAAGGTATTCAATGCTATTACGAGATACAAAGGATCTACATTCTGTTTACCTTTCATATATATTTTGGATTGAGTGTTTATAGAAGTATTTTGGATAATTCTAAATGTTGGAATGGATCATGTTTGAAAGGTTATTTTTTGATTTTTATAAATGGACAACACGCAGACCGTGTGACGACCCGTCGCGTCGGAAAAAGCTACGAGAATCGAACCCACAACCATAGTGCAATTGGGATTTCTCACCTACCACTGGTCTACGTGAAGTTCCTGGATGGTATAATGTAGTTTTTTTAAAGTTTTTGATATGTGAATTATAAATTCATTATATTTGGAACCCTATATGATTAGTATAAATAGATTATTTTTGAGTTGTATTATGTTTTAGGGTGAGAGATGAGTTTGTGGTAGAAATTTATTAATGGATAAAACTCTAATTATAAAGCATGTAAATGTCCTTATGTTCTTATACAAACTCATTAATAAATTCTTCAACATTAAGAAAAGGAACTTAGAACAAAAATTTTGTCCTATATGGTACCTTAGATCATCACAAATTTATGGCTTTGGGATTGTTGGCCTTTTCACAGCCATGTTTTCTACCACTCCCCATCAGATATTGATGGTCAGATTTCTCTTCCATATCCATATTTTCATATATATAACCCTATTATGTTTTATTTTCTGTAACCTTCATACTTACAACTCTTTATTTTCAATAGAGGCCTCATTAATCCATTTTTTGATGTGGGATTTCAACTAAGATATTTTGAAATGTCAACCCCAAGATTCCAATACCGAGTATAAATTGTGAGAACACATTTTATTGAAGGTGGGGAGAATGTAACACCCCATGCATCTACGGTACGCTTCTCTTTGAATAATACAGTAGCGTGTGTTGTATCCAACTTCGAGTTATAACACACACCATGACCAATCAAAGTAGTCGTTATGAATAGTAATACCCACTTTTTGAAATTTTATAAATTTTTTCTCTCAAAATGGACTTCAGTTTTGGATTTGGAATATCAAAATTATCCATGGGTGACATTTTATTACTTTTCGGATAACATTCATATTTTGATGAATAGTGAAAATTACTAAATTTAAAATAAAAAAAACTTTTTTAGTCAAAATAATTAATAGTGATAAATAATGAATTTGAGTGGTTTTAAATAATACTTAGAATATATTTTTACCATTTAATCCAATGTTGGTCATTGGACATAATTTCACATTTAAATCGGGCATAAACAAGTGGCAATCATTTGGTAGTTATTGTTTCTTAAAAACAGACATTTTGTTTTAACAAATGGAAGTAATTTTAAATTAATATGAAACATCTATGTTTTGAATTTGGTAAAATAGAAGTCATTATTGATTTATTAATATCAAAATTTTCTTATGGTAAATTTTTGGTATTTTTCTGAAAACATTCAATTTTTTATTAATAGTGACAAACACTGAGTTACTGCTTAAAACCAGCTTTTTATTTAAATAATTATTTACATTATTTAAATTTATTTTATGTAAAAATAGATACATAATACCTATATAAAATCAATGTAATTAATTGGAGTCAGTTTATAATAAATTTAGATATATAATTATTTTATTGAACTTTTTCACCGTCTTTTACCCACCTCCTAGGAGAATTTGTAAATACACATAAAACATAATTTTACATCTTATGTGACTGGAATTTCAAAAATCCGAGAGAAACGTCTAATATCAAGTAGTAAAATGTGGTTCAATAAGATAAAAATAATTTTTGGTGAATAGTAACTTTTTACTTTTATTTACCACGGTAAAAAGTAAATAGGGTAATTGAGGGTAAAAATTATTATTACCCTATCACATGTCATAATTCTATTGGATAAGTTTAATTCAACCAAAAATAACATTAGAAATAAAATATGACCCTTTATGTCCACTTGGATTAGATTAGTACATTTATTATTATTTAATTCAAAGAAGAGTTAAAAGAGTTAAAATCAATGTTTAATAAATAAAACATTTTTAATGTTAGGTTATACATTAGATAAATTTGATTATAAATATTCATTAGAAATATAAAATGATTTCCTATATAATGGTATTTTAATTATAATTTTTAGACATTAAATAATTAAATTTATTTATGACACAATGATGATGTAGTAATTACCTTATTAATGAAAGAATAAAATAAATGGTAATATAAATATTAAAATATATATAATTTCAAAGTTATTATGAGATCCACTAATTTTTTATGTTACTATGACATTTTAGGGATGATTAAATGTATCATGTTTGAAGTAATCAAGTTGGGATGACTTTCACAAAACAAAATACCAATTAGTGCCAAAATTGACATAAAAGTGTTTTTAAAATAAATATAATATTATTAGTTGATATTAAATTCCTAAAAATATAAGGATCGGCCAAAGGACTTGTATCATGATAGTTTTATCATTAATGGACCACTTGGGGGTCAATTGGTGGTATATAGTATGTTTATTAACTATATAATAAAAAAATAAAAAGTGACATGGTAAGTGTCAAACTAATTAACCAAGAGTTAAAACTAAAAGATAAGTTTAATATAATGACCCAAACTTGTCTGAAATAGATTTCTTGAATGGATTTAGACCAATACACACCTTAGTATTTTAATATTCTACTTTGGATCCATTGGGAATTGAATATGAATTTATTAAAAATTAATACATTATGTTCTTCCTAAAGAGCCCCTCCTCCCCCTTATAAAAGGACACCACTTATAACCAATTCCTCACACCATTAAAGCCTTTTGGATCATACAAAATCTGCCCAATTAATCTACCTACATGCATATCCTCCTCCTAGAAGCCTCACCTTAGGCAGAAGGCACTTCAAGAGTCTTTTTTGGTTCAAACCAAAGGGAGTTACCCAAATTAAAGGTAACAATTTCTCTTATCTTCTTTTCTTTTACTTTACTTCTCCAACCCCCAAACGCTTCTTATTATTTTACATTGTAACAAATATAGTATCCTAAATATAATAGGACATTTTTATTCTAAGTATTATAACTACATATACATGCACCTCCATCTAATTTGTGAAGAAAATAATGTTTATGTGGATGGCAACCAAACGCATCACGAAACGATGATTGTTCAATTATCTCCTACCACCTCTCATGGTGGCCATTATTATGGAATTATAATTAAATATGATAATAATTATATTTATTTTATATATAAGCTTATGTAGTTCCATTTTATAGCATACCATTATTTGTTTCATGTCGTATATATATACGATAATTTCATTTGAGGAAGTGCGGACTACCGCCCCCTCGAAGTGATATGACTCGTATATACCATACATGGAACATATAAAGTATCGTATTAATGAACTTAAGTTACACATATAAGATATTATATTTTACTATAATAATAATATACTTATGTATTATTTGGTTTTGATTCCATTTAAAATGAAAAATGAAATGGAAGTAGCGTTCGTGCATAAGTACGGACTACCGTCTCCACGAACGCGATGAGATTAATTCCCCATCGTATCCATTCAAGTATAATTCTCATTTTATGATTAAAAATAAAGTTAAAGGACTTGATAAAATTCCAGATATGTATAAGATACAACCTATCCATAACAAACACGACTCATGTAACAAAACATATAAAATAAAATGAGTAAGTTAACACCCAAAACAACGATAATACTAAAATATTATTAATAAAGAAATGTTAAAAGAACATATATGATATCATAATAATGTATATTATTTTTTTATAATTTAATAAAAATTATTTAACCACTATACAGGATATTACCCTACCCTCGACAAAGGAAAAGTACAAGGTAAGGGGTTTTCATCTCACTCTTTATTCCCGTGAGATTCATGCCATATTGCCACTATTACCTTTTTTGTGGTGTATGTACTGCACATAATTGTATTATTTATGTAATACACATTAATAAATGTGTATTTACATATTCATTTTATGATACCTCTTTCATGGAGTGTATGTTTCGTAAGTTACCAAATTGGTAAGGGTTTATTTCACAATCTCATTATTATCCGAGGTCATTTTTACATAAGTATCTACTGGGACATATTTATTATCCATGTCCATGTTTTATGAAAGAGTTTTCAAAGGGATTATTTTATGGGAATTTTTACTAAAACATCATTTTAAATGTTTTAAATATTTATTCTTATAAATCATTCTCATTAATTTCTATGTCTTCAAAATGGTTTTTAAGGATATATTTATATGGACATGAATGTTTTAAAAATGATATTTCCTTTCAAAAGTTTCAAAGTGGTATGGGAGACTTTAATTCAAAAATTTCATTTAATGGCTTCTTTTTTAAATTGTGTGACTTTTAAACGTTTTCATGAAAAAGGGTTATTTCTCTCAAAGATTTTTACAAAACATTTTCATCAACGTCAAATCCATTAATGGATTTTAAACTTGTTTTGATGTTGATTTATCATGATAAAAATCATTCATATTGAAGTGCATTGTGTTGCATTTGTTGTCAATGAGGCATGAAGTTGTCTTGGAATGAATGGAAGTCAAGGAAATGTCAAGATGTGAATGCCAAAGGGTGTGATGGTGATGGTGATGAAAAGAGAATGGCCATAGTACTAAGAGGCATGTCACTTAGGAGATTCACTAAGTGACATAGGAGATGATGGTTGAAACATTCTCTAAGAACATCAGACGATTGTTGAGCTGCTCTTGAAGTTCTAAGAACTTGAATCCTGACGATACAAAGTCACAACATGATTAGAAGACCATCCATTGTAGTGACAATGCATGAGGAGTTGAAAGGAGTTCCATCCACAACTACTAAGTGGATGATGTACATTAATGAAGTCCATGCACTATCACTTAGTGCATGTGAATTTGAAGTTGATCCAATTGATCTCTGATTAGATCAATGAAGCACATTGAAGAATTTAAGTGATTCAGGAGCTCAGTTGAAGATGAAGACCCTTCGTGAATTCCATTACAAAGCGATGAATAAATGTTGAAGAAGAATGAAGGAATTCTAATGAAGAAGAAATAATTGATCAAGTGATTCGGCTGACGAAGAACCTTCTACAAATGTCTCATAAGTCTAGAATACATGATTGAAAGGAGTTGAGGATGTTTGTGGAAGAAGGATGAAGAAGAAATGGAAAGAATGGCTTAGAAGAAGAGGAAGAGGCATTTGGCATTTAGAATTGGTATTTTTCATGGAGGACTTTGTTTTTGACAAAGTCCTATTTGTTACTTTGCCAAAAAAATATGGCCAGCCCGTGAGCACCTTGTGGGTTCAACCCCAAGGCTCATGTGGGCCTAAGGCGCCACGCCCAAGGGGGAACCCGTGGGGCGAGCTCAGGGCGGCAGGGGCGCACCCGCAGACACCACAGAGGCGCTGGGGCACGCCCGGAGGAGCGCAGGGGGCCGTGTATAAGCCCCCGAGGGCACACGGTGGTGAAACCCGCGCGCCGGAGGAGCATAGTGGGCGCTAGGAGCGCGCCCGCAGGAGCAGAGTGGGCGCAGAGCGCACCCGCAGGGAGAACACGGTGCGGGGCGGCACCGTGGAGGGAGAAGATGCAACTGATGGGAAGCCGGCAGCGCCAGGGTAATAAAGCGCGGAAAAACCGCGCTCCGATTCGATGTGGGACGCGGAAATTTCCCCGGGAGCAAATCTCCGCCGTCCGAGCAATCGCGCGCTCGATCTGGACCGCTCCTCTAATCTGTCGCGCGCCGCGATCGATCCAGCCGTCCGATGTCTTTCGATCACCTGATCCGACGGCTGCCGCATCATCTCCTCCCTCGAGCTCGACCGAAGCCTCCCACGTACCTCCTTCGAACCAGAGGCTTCCCGAAGATGGATTTCGAGTTCCCGGCCACCTCTGAAGGAAGTAAAACGTCCATTGAGATCGTCTGGCCACACTGAATACATCCATGCCTTAAAATTGCCTTGCATGCAAGAAATGAGGAATTTCGGTCGAGGCCGAGGCAAGCAAAGCTGCCGAAGGCCGTGGGGTGTTTTTGCGTGCATATTATGGATCAGAAGAAGGCCGTGCATGCGTTCTAAGTCGCATGCACGTAGAGGAAATTAAAGAGGAAGATCCCGCGTGAAATAGAGGAAAGAAAATAAAGATTTGGAAAGTTTTTAAAGATACGAAGATCTCGGGATTTTGAGATTTATCACGTGGATTGAACCGCCTCTCCTCTGCCTATATAAATGAGGCCGAGCCCTCGAGAAAGTTTGCTGATATTCTGAATATTTGAGGAGTCCCGTGAGAAGCACCCTGTGCCTCGCGAAGAATTACTGCGCGCATCACTTGCGCGGCAGAAGCCCGGAGCTCCCATTAGCTCCGTAGTGTTCCTTTTGTGCATACTTGCACAAAAGAAGAAAGGGAGAGATCCCTGCGCGCCTTCCCTTTGCGCGGCAGGAAGAACCCGTGGCCGCAACATCTTGAGCGCCCACGGTTGAAACCCCGCGGGTGTTGCACTTGCGCGCCCCGCGGCAGGAGGTCTTGCGCGCCCCTGTGCTCATGCACCTTGCGCGACTGCCCCTTGCAAGGACTTGCGCCAGTGTTGAGGAAGATTGGCCGCACCCCTTGCGCGCCTTCATTTGGGCTAGGTGAAGACCCGAGGCTTGTTTGCCTTGTGCTCTACACACAGTGTGGGTGTGCCAAAGAAGGCCGAGGCCTTGCCTCGTGAGTGTGCTAAGAGGTGAAGAAGGAAGGCCGAGGCCTTTGAGCCTTGTGTGCAAAAAGAAAAAGAGAAGGTCGTGGCCGTGTGTGTGCATTTAAAGAAGAAGGCCGTAGCCCTTGTGTGGGTGCACACATTGAAGAACAAATTAAAGAATATTATTTGTGGGTTCTAAGTGAAGAGGAAGAACACACTTGGCCGTATGTGCATTTGAAGAGGCCGAGGGTTGTGACCTTGTGTGTGCACCAAGTGAAGACACATTTTGTGTGTGCAAAATTGAAGAACAACCTACGGGTTAAGGGTGTGCAACAAGAAGAGGGAAGAGGCCAAAGTCAAGTGTGTGCAAAACAAAGAACAATTTATGTGTACATGAACAAGTGACAAAGAAGGCCGAACCTATGTGTGTGCTCTAAGAGGAGTGGACACACTTAGAAGAAGAAGAAGACTCACACAAAGTATAACACACATTTAAGTGTGTAAACACATTGAACAAAAGTGTGAAGTTCAAGGAAGAAGGTGTGTGCTTAAAGTGACTACACCCTTTGTGGGATTATTGCACCTAGAAGAAAAAGAGGACAGTGCATGCATGCATGCATGCACGTGCACACGTGAACAGAGCCAAATCAGTGGTGTGCATTTGAATTGTCCAAGACCAGAACTGAGACTGAGCCAGACTGAAGTTAAAGAGATTGGTTGTCTGAGTTTTCAGTAGATTGAGAAGATCCTGATCATCACAAGTGATCAGAGGTACAGAGCAAGGCCAGCAGTCTTTATCCCAGACTGCTGAAGATACTTGAAGACCTTAAAGTGAAGAAGAGCTACTCGTGCGACTCGAGGAGCCAGGAGAAGACCCTGTGGGACTCAGGGAGAAGAAGTCTTCAGTGGGATTCTGGAGCAGGCCAGTGGGATTCTGGTAACACTATGGGACGCAGTATAAAGACCCTCCTGTGGGACTCAGGAGAGATACAGTGAGACTCTGTATCGACCATTGTAATTCTAACAAGTTATAATGGGAGAATCCATGCTGAGAGAGAATGGCAAGGATGCAGGCCTTTGGTGCCGAACCTTGTAAATCCTTGTGTCCTGTGCCTTTTCATTACTGCATTATCCGGGAAAGGTTGAGAGATACAAGAAGAGTGGATCGAGGCTTTAACCAGCCATAGAGGTTTAATTGATTAAGAATCAATTAGTAAAAAGTTTTAAAGGATCACTGATTCACCCCCTCCCCCTCTCAGTGATTCACAGTGATCTGGGCACTTCAATTGGTATCAGAGGAAGGTTACCTCTAATAGATCCAAGAGAGTCTATATGGAGTGCAGATTTGAGGAAATGAAAGAACAGCCTCAAATGGAGATATCTGCCAAGACTCTGAAAAACAGAATGAAGAAATAGGCAAAGAAGATGAAGAAGAAGGTTGTTGCAATCAGAGAAACTCCTTCTATGGAAAGAAATGTGAAAGTCACATCAGATGACAATTCCTTTTATCATTCTTCTGATGAAGCCTGCTCTAGCTGTGATGAAGATGGAAGAAACAATGATCTTCTAAATGCAATCAAATATCTTCAGAAGAGAGTCCCCAAGGAAATTGCAATGTGTATAGCTACAGGCCTCCTTGATCTTCAAGAAGAAAAATTACAGCTAGAAGATGAAGCCAATTCTCTAGAAGTCCAATTGGCAAAAAGGGTTGGCATAACCAACACTCTCAGAAAGCTGGTGAATGCCAAGGATGAAACTATTTCCCTTTGCAATGAAAGATATGAAGATACCTATGAAGAATTGCAGAGGAGCACTTCTGAGAAAGAAATATTTTTGATAATGATCAAAGATGTTTTCCGTGCACTGGAAAAGAGACACAGAGTTTTAATGGTTGTCAAAGATGCTCAACTTGAAGACAAAGCAAAAATGGTAAAGGAGCTTGACAATTCATTACAAGAAATGAAGAAGGTGCATGATGACCAGATGAAGCAGCTGGAAGAGAAATGGGAAGGAAGGCTAAGAACTATTGAGGATGAGAAGAACTCCCTCAATATGAAATGCTTAGAATTAGAGGTGATATTGAAAAATCAGCAATCACCCAAAGCCAAAGCCTCCCAGTCAACTGAAAGGAGAAATGTTTCTACTCAAGTATGCTTTGAGAAGGATGATTCTAAAAGAAAGACATCCTCTAGTGAAAGTGCAACAACTTCTAAAAGGAATGTACCATCCATCCCATCTTGTACTCATGTTTCTAAATGTGTTTCCACAAAAAGTGCAGGATGGAAGAATAATTCCAAACAAGTATGGATGAAGAAAATGAAGAAGCAGAGCTCTCCTGAAACAGCACAACAGGTCAAGAAAAGTACCCTACAATCAGAAGGACTGAAGAGGTCAAGATTCGTGGGACAATGCTGGTGTTGTAACAGGTATGGGCATTGTGCAAAGGATTGTTGGTACAATCCACTGAATGCCAAAGCACAGAGGAAGCCCATGCTAAGGGGGAGCAAGCCAGAAGAAAAGAAGCAACATCCACAGGTCCAGAGACATCTGTTTACTGCTAACAGATTTGGATTACTTGACAACATCTGGGATGATTGCAAAAGTGGTCAAAAGAATGATACATGTCAATCTCCAACTGTATCCAAAGCTGGAATGAAGAGAAGATCACTGAACCTGGCTAAAAGAGATTCCTTGGGAAGCAAGCAGAAGAAAGTATAAAATGCTCCCAAGAAGTGTTTGAGAAATGAAGAGAAGTCCTTGGAATCTGAGTCCAAGAAGGGTGATGCATCCAGAAGGACCACCAAGAAATTCTTCTACTGTGGAAAGAAAGGACACATCATGGACCTTTGTAAAGAAGCCATGAAACTAAATAGAAGCAGACTGAACTCCAAAAGACAATCAATCCAGAAGAAGAAGGGATTGATTGAAAATAAGTTGCCTAAGAGAGGTAGCTTAACAGCATCAAAAGAACCATGTGGAATTTCCAAAACTGAGGCCACACTTCCAAGTGACTTACTAGTCATATGGCCAAATCAGTTGCAACTTGCCAAAGATCTGAAAAGAGCTGAAGATGAAGTTCTGGCAATTGCTAAGGCAAGAGGGAAGAAAAATATTTCACATGAAGATGTATTGAGATCCACACCAGCACCAACATCATTGAAGATCAAATGTGCAAGTGTGAAGACTGGTGAAAATGGGACATCTCGGTTGAGAGAATCTTCTCAACCTTGTTGTTCACGTTGATGAACCAAGGAGGTTCCATCTTATTCCCTTATACATTGGTATTTACATGTGCTAACAATGCAGGGAATTGAAGATGATGATCATTCTCAGCTGGAGGATGGTTTTGATTGAATGGAGTGCACCCCTTGAGGGGGAGCCAATCTGGAGAAGATGGTATTGTAAGATTTAATACTATCTTGAGAAAAGCTGAAGGTATTCCAATCATACTTTCATCCCTTGTTTCTTAATTGAGTTTATCTTGTCAATTAAGGGGGAGTATGGATTGAAGGAAAGTAGATGAAAGGGGAAGCTTTATCTTTGCACTGAACTTTCTAATGTGTTTGGTGAAGTATGTGCAGGATTTAGCAATTCATTGATATATCTGAAAAATTTCAAACCCCTAAGCATGATCTCACATGTGTAGAGAATTATGGACAGCTTTGAATTCCTTGGTTACATCACTCTTGTTTTCTACACCGGGTTTGCCCAAGTAGACTTAGAGTTGATCTACTAAAGGTTCTTGTCTAAAGAAGAACATGTGACATCATCCCTCTCTCAGTGTTTGTCAAGAAAATACTTTTCAAAGGGAGGAAGAGATTTTTGAAAGAGAACCACACCACACCTTTGCATTTGATTGCCAATAAGGGGGAGAAAATATTGGCACACATATTGACCCATTCATATGTGCTGAAGGAGTGTATTGACAACAAATACAAAGGGGGAGATTGAAGTGCATTGTGTTGCATTTGTTGTCAATGAGGCATGAAGTTGTCTTGGAATGAATGGAAGTCAAGGAATTGTCAAGATGTGAATGCCAAAGGGTGTGATGGTGATGGTGATGAAAAGAGAATGGCCATAGTACTAAGAGGCATGTCACTTAGGAGATTCATTAAGTGACATAGGAGATGATGGTTGAAACATTCTCTAAGAACATCAGACGATTGTTGAGCTGCTCTTGAAGTTCTAAGAACTTGTATCCTGACAATACAAAGTCTCAACATGATTAGAAGACCATGCATTGTAGTGACAATGCATGAGGAGTTGAAAGGAGTTCCATCCACAACTACTAAGTGGATGATGTGCATTAATGAAGTCCATGCACTATCACTTAGTGCATGTCAATTTGAAGTAGATCCAATTGATCTCTGATTAGATCAATGAAGCACATTGAAGAATTTAAGTGATTCAGGAGCTCAGTTGAAGATGAAGACCCTTCGTGAATTCCATTACAAAGTGATGAATAAATGTTGAAGAAGAATGAAGGAATTCTAATGAAGAAGAAATAATTGATCAAGTGATTCGGCTGATGAAGAACCTTCTACAAATGTCTCATAAGTCTAGAATACATGATTGAAAGGAGTTGAGGATGTTTGTGGAAGAAGGATGAAGAAGAAATGGAAAGAATGGATTAGAAGAAGAGGAGGAGGCATTTGGCATTTAGAATTGGTATTTTTCATGGAGGACTTTGTTTTTGACAAAGTCCTATTTGTTACTTTGCCAAAAAATATGGCCAGCCCGTGAGCACCTTGTGGGTTCAACCCCAAGGCTCATGTGGGCCTAAGGCGCCACGCCCAAGGGGAACCCGTGGGGCGAGCTCAGGGCGGCAGGGGCGCACCCGCAGACACCACAGAGGCGCTGGGGCACGCCCGGAGGAGCGCAGGGGGCCGTGTATAAGCCCCCGAGGGCACGCGGTGGTGAAACCCGCGCGTCGGAGGAGCATAGTGGGCGCTAGGAGCGCGCCCGCAGGAGCAGAGTGGGCGAAGAGCGCGCCCGCAGGGAGAACACGGTGCGGGGCGGCACCGTGGAGGGAGAAGATGCAACTGATGGGAAGCCGGCAGCGCCAGGGTAATAAAGCGCGGAAAAACCGCGCCCCGATTCGATGTGGGACGCGGAAATTTCCCCGGGAGCAAATCTCCGCCGTCCGAGCAATCGCGCGCTCGATCTGGACCGCTCCTCTAATCTGCCGCGCGCCGCGATCGATCCAGCCGTCCGATGTCTTTCGATCACCTGATCCGACGGCTGCCGCATCGTCTCCTCCCTCGAGCTCGACCGAAGCCTCCCACGTACCTCCTTCGAACCAGAGGCTTCCCGAAGATGGATTTCGAGTTCCCGACCACCTCTGAAGGAAGTAAAACGTCCATTGAGATCGTCTGGCCACACTGAATACATCCATGCCTTAAAATTGCCTTGCATGCAAGAAATGAGGAATTGCGGTCGAGGCCGAGGCAAGAAAAGCTGCCGAAGGCCGTGGGGTGTTTTTGCGTGCATATTATGGATCAGAAGAAGGCCGTGCATGCGTTCTAAGTCGCATGCACGTAGAGGAAATTAAAGAGGAAGATCCCGCGTGAAACAGAGGAAAGAAAATAAAGATTTGGAAAGTTTTTAAAGATCCGAAGATCTCGGGATTTTGAGATTTATCACGTGGATTGAACCGCCTCTCCTCTGCCTATATAAATGAGGCCGAGCCCTCGAGAAAGTTTGCTGATATTCTGAATATTTGAGGAGTCCCGTGAGAAGCACCCTGTGCCTCGCGAAGAATTACTGCGCGCATCACTTGCGCGGCAGAAGCCCGGAGCTCCCATTAGCTCCGTAGTGTTCCTTTTGTGCATACTTGCACAAAAGAAGAAAGGGAGAGATCCCTGCGCGCCTTCCCTTTGCGCGGCAGGAAGAACCCGTGGCCGCAACATCTTGAGCGCCCACGGTTGAAGCCCCGCGGGTGTTGCACTTGCGCGCCCCGCGGCAGGAGGTCTTGCGCGCCCCTGTGCTCATGCACCTTGCGCGACTTCCCCTTGCAAGGACTTGCGCCAGTGTTGAGGAAGATTGGCCGCACCCCTTGCGCGCCTTCATTTGGGCTAGGTGAAGACCCGAGGCTTGTTTGCCTTGTGCTCTACACACAGTGTGGGTGTGCCAAAGAAGGCCGAGGCCTTGCCTCGTGAGTGTGCTAAGAGGTGAAGAAGGAAGGCCGAGGCCTTTGAGCCTTGTGTGCAAAAAGAAAAAGAGAAGGCCGTGGCCGTGTGTGTTCATTTAAAGAAGAAGGCCGTAGCCCTTGTGTGGGTGCACACATTGAAGAACAAATTAAAGAATATTATTTGTGGGTGCTAAGTGAAGAGGATGAACACACTTGGCCGTATGTGCATTTGAAGAGGCCGAGTGTTGTGACCTTGTGTGTGCACCAAGTGAAGACACATTTTGTGTGTGCAAAATTGAAGAACAACCTACGGGTTAAGGGTGTGCAACAAGAAGAGGGAAGAGGCCAAAGTCAAGTGTGTGCAAAACAAAGAACAATTTATGTGTACATGAACAAGTGACAAAGAAGGCCGAACCTATGTGTGTGCTCTAAGAGGAGTGGACACACTTAGAAGAAGAAGAAGACTCACACAAAGTATAACACACATTTAAGTGTGTAAACACATTGAACAAAAGTGTGAAGTTCAAGGAAGAAGGTGTGTGCTTAAAGTGACTACACCCTTTATGGGATTATTGCACCTAGAAGAAAAAGAGGACAGTGCATGCATGCATGCATGCATGTGCACACGTGAACAGAGCCAAATCAGTGGTGTGCATTTGAATTGTCCAAGACCAGAACTGAGACTGAGCCAGACTGAAGTTAAAGAGATTGGTTGTCTGAGTTTTCAGTAGATTGAGAAGATCCTGATCATCACAAGTGATCAGAGGTACAGAGCAAGGCCAGCAGTCTTTATCCCAGACTGCTGAAGATACTTGAAGACCTTAAAGTGAAGAAGAGCTACTCGTGCGACTCGAGGAGCCAGGAGAAGACCCTGTGGGACTCAGGGAGAAGAAGTCTTCAGTGGGATTCTGGAGCAGGCCAGTGGGACTCTGGTAACACTGTGGGACGCAGTATAAAGACCCTCCTGTGGGACTCAGGAGAGATACAGTGAGACTCTGTATCGACCATTGTAATTCTAACAAGTTATAATGGGAGAATCCATGCTGAGAGAGCATGGCAAGGATGTAGGCCTTTGGTGTCGATCCTTGTAAATCCTTGTGTCCTGTGCCTTTTCATTACTGCATTATCCGGGAAAGGTTGAGAGATACAAGAAGAGTGGATCGAGGCTTTAACCAGCCATAGAGGTTTAATTGATTAAGAATCAATTAGTAAAAAGTTTTAAAGGATCACTAATTCACCCCCTCCCCCTCTCAGTGATTCACACTGATCTGGGCACTTCACATATTGTGTTGAAGGTTTTGGATATGTTTGACTGTGGATGTGTTATTTTTATACCATTCATGGTTTATGGTAAAAGTATTGACATTTCGTATCCTAGTTCTTATATAAATGTTTATGTTAAGTATCATCCTTTTCATATGAGGAATGTATTGGACATAGTAAGTGATGGGTTGGGCCCGCTATATCTCCTTAATGTATCAGTAGGTATCTTGAGAAAACTAGACTTGGAATTGGCCGAGGCCCTTTCCCATTTTTATATATGGTTTTGGCCGAGGCCTAAATCATTTTTAGACATATTGTTCGAGGCCTTGACAAAATGTTTTAGAATGTCTGACATTATACATTCCCTCATTCTGGAAATAATATTGATGGTTCATGTGGTTATTCGACTAGTAGAATACCCATGACTATGTTTTATTATGGCATTAATTACTCAACTCATATTATTTCCATAAAAGTATTTATTTTTATTATTGTAAATGGCATGTGGTTTCAATTATTCACCATGCTTAATATTTATTTCATTTTCCGCATTATTTCTTACCCTTACTGAGCATTTGTTCTCACCCCTTTCTATGTTTTATTTTTCCTAGGATTCCAAGAAGTGTATTATGATTGATATGATGGGTTAAGCTAAATGGAATAATGGCATTCTCAAATAACTATTTATGCTTTGTTTTTTGTTTGAAATTGTAATGTAATGTTAATGTATGTAATCTATTTTCCAAGACAGCTAAACTGATTGTTCGTTCGGGACTAGATTCCTTGTAATCATGCCAATGTATTAAAATAATTCATAGACTCCGGGTAACTGGGGTCAAGGCATTACATCAATGGT
>CAUJRU010004051.1:0-24805 GCA_963277665.1 Viscum album | reverse complement strand
TTTTCATAAAGAGAATTGTTAAATGCATTATTATTGGCACTTACAAATTACATTCTATACACATTCCATGATATATATGTGTATTTTGATGCGTTCATTACTTATGTTTCCTATTATCTATGAATTAGTAAGGGAGAATAGGGTAAATATTATTCAAAATGTATAATTTATATTTTTTAGGAACATTAAAATGTTATTATCCAAGTTATTTTTATAATGATATTCCCCTTTTTACTATTTTAATTCCATTATTTCTCAAGAATTTATTGATATTTCTCATGGTCACATGTCAATTATTTACCCTATTCTCCCTTACTAGGCCTTATTGTCACCTTATACTTTAATTATTAACCTAGTTTGAGATGATTTAAATGTACTTCGGATTAATCAATTATGAATCATTTCACATGTATTAGAATAATGTATTATGTTTTCATGTAGTTTTTACCTTTTTTATAAGTAACTAATCTTAAAAATATCCAATGTTTGATCAATGTAAATGTAATGTTTTGAAACAAAAATGATGTATGTCATATTACATGTCCCAAAAAATAATTCTAGAACTACTAAAATAAGGTAACTATTCCTAGGGTGACTTTAAGACTATAATATATCTGCTAACCATTTTATTATTCTAAAAAAATTGATGAAAATGTGGAGAATTCAACTATGAAAATCCCTTTAATATAAATATGATTCCTCAATAACATGACAGAATGAACCATTTAATACAACAAACAAAATCCCCAAATAAACGACTCTTTCAAATCATCCCAATGATAAAAAAGATTTACTGAACCCTAAAGATCCAACAAAAGACCAACAAACCGATATTAAGTTTCCAAAATGAAAAACATATCTATATTGGTTATGTACTCAGGGGTAACATAATACTACCCACCAAGAGCCTCTCCCCATGACGAGATTAGAAAATCAGACATTATAACTCTTGAATACTCAATCACAAATGAATCCACATAGTCCTAGATTCATGAATACAGTCACAAAGAATATCAATGTCCAACTAGATTTTCAAAAAATAAAAAGTCTAGTAAATAAAAAATAACAAAAATAATTTAGAATGGTATGTCGTTCAAGACAACCAAATGTATATCTAATGAAAATTCTATAAAAAAGGATTCCCAAGGAACAATATCTCACCCAATTTATATCCAACACTACCCATAAATAAATAACAAAGATAGGTAATAAAATGTATTAATGGCCATCCAAAATGAATACTATCACCATTAATAATTTTCCATAGAAATTAAAAATGAGGGAAATGGAATGTAAAATTATCCATCATCAAGATAATTACTCAAAAAATAAATCAACCATAATCTACAAATGGAAAACAATAATGATCCTAATGAAATCCATAATGTAAACCTAGAATAATAAGTTCAATAAAACTGATTAAATTATAAAGATCATTTTTTGTAACACAACTTACAAAACTATTAAATGTAACCCCTCCATCCACGCTGATAAAAAAAACTAGGAGATTTCAAAAAAACTTCACATAATAACTATGTTCCCCACCCTAGAATATTATGATCAAAAACTTTATCCTTAGAGAGAATTTTCCCCGCTCAAAAAACTTCTATGATTCATGAAAATTAACATATTCCCAATGTAAAACCATGAATAAGTTATTATACACTTCTTTTCAATTAAATAGCTCATCATCTCTATAGAAGTCTCTTCTAATAAAAAAATGGTAAGATTTCTAACATGTTTATGATATTAAAGCTCCATGCTTTGGGTGATGACCTCCTTAGAAATATAGAGACTTAACATAATCATCAAAAAAATTTATCCGGTGATAATGTTACCAAATATGAAATTTTGATAGAAAACTATTCAACTAGTAACTCACCATGAATGAGAGCCATGATCAAAAAAACATTAACAATATTTACATCATAAGGATATTTAAATTGAATGGATACTAAATCAAAGAATCCCAATGTATTCATTCATATATATGGGAAGGAACCAAAATTTCCCTTACTTTTGACCAGGTCCCCAAATAAATAAATGATAGATTTAACCTTCATAGAATCCGGATTCTTGATAGAATGAATGATTCCTTTTCTTTATTCTAGTCACATTAACATAATACAAGAAATATTATAACCATATTAAACTAAGGGATAATAATTCAACAATAAATGGATGCATAGAGAAACATAATTCTACCTCTACCACTCATTTTTGTGTTTGGAATGAGCCATAAACATTAAACAATACTTATGGATTGTGTGAAGGTCTACATTGAAGACTATACACATAAACATTTTTTTATATTTCATCAAAAAAATTATATGATACATATCATTATATCATAAAAAACAAAATTATAAACCCACATACCATATATTGTGGAAAATATGTAAACACTAAAAAAACCTATGATAAAACACTTTTAACTATAAGCTTTCATGTCTAAATCTGAAACTATTGTCAATAAAACATTAATACCTTAAAATACAATAATTTCAATTAAAATTTATCAAAATATAAAACAATTTACTAGAATATACAATTTCATCGATTGTTTAAAACAACATTCTTAGATTTTCTATTGAAAGAATGACTATAATTGTTAATCGTCCAGAAAATTTTTCTTCATAACACATTATTTAACAAAAATTTCATAACCATATTTGAAAATATTTTTAGAAGATATTCATTCCATAAAAAACAGATTTTTTTGATATAATGTTTTAAATTATGTAAAATAAATAACTAAATATATTAAAAATTTTGTTTTTCTAAATTATTTAAAAATTATCTGTTACGACCATTATACTAGAACCCCGAAACAAGATTACAGAATAGAACTACACCAATTTCTATTCTCTCAAAATCATGAACCCACCAAATTAACCGAATAAAAATAATATAATTTTTGAATAAATATATTTAGGGAACCATGTTTAGGGGGAAAATAAAACATTATATGACCATGATATATTACATTGTAAATAATACACAAATAAAATAACAGTTAGACGTTTTTTTCCAGATGAACACATTAATTCATCAAACATTACTAATACATGACGAAACTATGAAACCCTGGTCCCCACTCTCATCCATCCCGAAAAATTTATGTGACTAAAAAATATTCTTATAGTCCCATCACGAAGTTAAATATAATTAATAGTAAAAAAATAAATTACTCAAATTAAACACTCAAATACAAATATTCCATGATGAGTCAAGTCTCATAATAAATGGTGTGGATTTAGAACACATTCAAGATACACATATTAATCCCTGAGACATTTATAATATCAATTTTATAATTAATAACCCCAAATAACATAAGTCATTTCTTAGAGAAGTACTCCTTTTTTCAGTAGTATCCTTTGATAATAACTGTAACAAACTGCAATGAGATTCCATCTGAATGAGCACACGACCCCACTCTCAAATGGTCGGATGTTCATTCCTGATCACCATGGTTTGGTGACATGTGTATTTTCACTATAAAATATCCTTCAGTATTTATTTTTCCTAAATAAAAGGAAGGATTTACTCGATAACATAATAAAAAAATATAATAAAACCTATAATCCATTACAAAATCCACTATATATCTACATAAACAACAATATATATGACTATGAAAACTAGATACATGGAGATGAAACATATTGAAAAACAAAATAAATTTAATCATCCACAACCAATATCATATTTTTTGATGATAATAGATCATATCTAATTTCAAATTCACATGTCATGTTAAG
Source organism: Viscum album (assembly GCA_963277665.1). NCBI lineage: Eukaryota > Viridiplantae > Streptophyta > Magnoliopsida > Santalales > Viscaceae > Viscum > Viscum album. The sequence continues at coordinate 21,041 of CAUJRU010004051.1, read as the reverse complement.
CATGGACACACTAATGGTAGGAAAATAGAACCTGAGTTCCTACATTAGATATATTACTTCTATATAAACCAAACCATTTATATACTGTGTGAAAAAAAATCATAGTATGTTCCCTAAAAGGACTATATGTAATTCCTTATATGAATTAATTTAAATATACCTATTTCAAATGAAACTATGAGAAACCATTTTTTACACTATATTGAAATATGATAAATCATACAATATTTTTGAACAATTAATAATTCCAACAAATTAAATTTTATGTTTTTTAAAACCAAGACAATTCTATTATAGATTTTAAAAATGTTATATATCTCTAGTGTATGAAATATAAATCATTTTTTAAAATAAAATACAAATTTTATGAAATAATTCAACAACCATCTCATTAGCTATGAAAAAAATAATTAAATTTATCCTGTTCTTGAACCTCATATCACAGAGTTGTACGATGTAATAAAGTAATTTTCTTGGTCAATTTATGTTCTTCATAATAACAATAATATATAATAAAAATATGGTAATTTATAGGTGAGAACTATAGTGCTAATTATTAATGAAATGATATAGTCTTAATTTTTGTATTTTAATCATTTTCATGTTCTGAGGGTTATGTTTCAGGGGAAAATCCTGGATATTATTACCATATTCCTAAGGAAACGAAAATAAATTTAATAAGAAAAAACACACAAATTTTATATATACAGCATCACCAGTTTAATCATTCAGTGAACACCAACATCTTCAAAGCATGTATAATGAATGATCCTATAATATAAATAGAGATGGCATGTATGATGTGTGTCCACAATAAAGTAATATATGTCTATCTATCTAAAAACTCTACCCAAGGATTCCATAAACAAAAAAAATAGTTTCATGATATAACAAGAATCAATGAAAAAAATATAATAAATAGTATCAAAAATCACAATCAAAATTTCACATATTACCCTCACCCTAATGGTCCCTGATAAATAATAACCACATTTTAAAACACGTTCCAAACATTTAATGATGAAATATTCATTAATTTTTTTTCCACAAGTGGTTCATCACAGATCATATTAGAAGATCACTCATTTCACAATGTGGAAAATACGCCATTATAGAAGACAAAATCGATAAACCAAACCATTATCAATAACTTAAATCATCATTTTAAATTATCTATTCCAAATTTGAATACATTAAAATTTCTATTTAAAAACATTTAAAAATTCTAAATGATACATTATGGTATAAACCCAAAAAAACATTATCTTTCAATGATTTCAAATAATCACTCAATAATCCTTTCCAAAATGAATCATTGCAATTGTTTAAATCACTAGAAAACAAATTTTAGAGAAACATGAACCCATGTATCCATTTGGAATTATATTTAATGAATCATCCAAATTCAATCTAAAATAAGGATATTAAAATTTAGGACTGAATCTCATCATTGTTGTTAAATAAACTCATTTCATCTCAAAATAGAGGATTTCATCCCTAAATAAAATATTTCATAAAAAATAAAATTCCCTGGAAATGATTAAAAAATGATTTAAAACAAACAAACCATGCCATATTAATTTTAAATGGATTATGTAACAATCATGAAACACATGTATCCAAAAATTATGGATAAGGCTTGAAATAAGTACCAAAAATAATTGGAAAATATGACAACTCCATAAGATACACACACCAAATGAGAAGAGAGATAATGGAAATAAATGAAGATATTACACCATGAACCCCAAAAAAATAAATTCAGTTTCACCAATCCCAATATCATTGGATAGGAGAGATAGATTGATATCTTACCACAATGATATTAAAGATTAACATAATGAATAAAGAAAAACCAATGTGTTCCACATATTTTCATGTTCTCTAAAATTGAAACATCACTAAATCATCAAAATAAATTTATATATTTCAAAAACATCATTGATCTATGATCCCATTCATGGAATAGTGGAGAGATATAGAGAAACGATGATGATTGTGAAACAATGGGATCATGCCTTGAAATATTTCATTATAAGGAAGCAACATACTCCCATAATATTCCTTGGATAGATGTGATGCAACACAAATGCCAAGGGTTATGATCTAGTGTGAGATCCAAGGCTATATTATAAATAATGAGGCTATTAAAAAAAATCAGGTCATTCAAATTTTTTTTGAAAAAATTAGTCCCATTAATATGGTTTGACGATTTGTTATAGTAAATAATGTCCCAAATATTCACCATATACAAGACTATTGGGGGAGCCTCAATGTTTAGATCCATGATCCAACTAACCAAACTCTTATAGTTTGAAACCCTTAAATTCAATCATGAACTATTTTTTCAGATTTACACATGTTTTTCATTAACTATGCATAATTATATGGGTCACAAAACTAAACCAAAAGGTTTCCAAGGAAACATTACATGGTTTAGTTGACTATACATAGACTATGGACAAGTCGATGAACCTTTAAAACCACCAACAAATACAAAAAAAACATGGTATAACTAATAAAAAATTTGATCTTATATAATGAATAAACGAACCCTTAAATTCTAAAGGGATATATAAAATGTTTTCCTATTTTCAATAACAACGTATTTAATATGCTGAACACATTTACCCATATGAGGAAACTGTTATATTAATTCAATTCCCATTCTAGGAATTATTTTAATTTCTATAAATTTATTTTTTGTGTTGAATAATTTAATCATATCATGCATTGATTTCTCTGAAGTATGTCTTTCCTTCAATTATATATTTTCACAACCCACCAATGATCATCTTTTTTTACATTAAAATCAAAAAAAATTCCATTTATGTGACATTCATTCATGAATTTTATGGATGATATTAATTTATTCCTTATTTTATTTTGCAACAATTTTCTTTTAAATCTCAAAAAAATCTATTTTCTAATACATTGTTTTTTAATCACCATATAAATGATTTTATGATTTTTATATGTTAGGTAATATATAATAGTATCAATTGATAAAGTGTATATCATTAATCATTTTATAGATTTTTTATAGTAATGTGAAAATAATATTTTATTTCCAGGTATCAATGAACTGATGACTTAAAGTCTTATTCTTGAAAAAATCCATATGGTAAATATTTAAGAGGCATGTGGGAATATATACTACTATAATGAATTGAGTAATGATTTATGTCATATGAGACAGTATTGAAATGATTAGTGATACTCATTCCAAAATGGGAAATATGTTGTGATGATTAACATACTATGAGAAACTAGTTTTGATTCCTAATCCACTATGGGAAAGAGATGGTGATGCATAATTAATGTTTTATGATTATACTATTTCCACACACCATTTATATAGGACTATGTTATAACCCTTGGTTCATTATTTATGTCTCATTTATCTATGACTATGTTATACCCCTTGGTTCATTATTTATGTCTATTTTCCATGTTTTATGTTTGATATTTTGGGGTTACTTTTTATCCTATCATGATATATAAATCATTTTTATAATTTCTTATCCATTAAATCCTGGAATTCTCTCTTTTTAGGTCTTCTCATATTATTCTGATCTCATATTGGGTAAAATTTTAATATGTTCGTTTTGACTTATAGAGAATTTGAGCTATAAAATGTATTATATTTATATTTCCCAATGAATTAGGATGAGTTTATGGTGGTGTATTTTTAGATGAAGACCTAGTATGTTTAAATTAGAATTAAATGTTTATATTCGTTGTACAAAAATAGATGAAGTATATTTTCTTGAAATACACTAAATCTCATAATCAATGGGAAGTAGATTCTAATGTGTAATGTAAATTTTTTTAAATATGGGAATGAAATAGAATAAAGGAAAAAATAGATTAGTTTTCATAAGTTTTTATTAGAAAATAAATTAGTTAGTATTTGGGATAAGTTAGTTACATTTGGAATTATGACAACATAAACTTAGTAGAAACCACCAAAATGTGTCTATGTATATAATGATATCCTAAATAATTAGTATTATATTTCATCGGTTTTTTATACAAACACATACTTTAGAAAGTACTATAAATAGATAATGCATCATATATAGATGTACCTAGGGGTAGTATCCCAGAAATGGGAGGGTTCCTATTAACTCAATTGTCACCTGGTTTAGGAAAAAAGTGACGAAGATACACACCTGGTTTCCCACTCTTATGAGTTAAAATTTGGATGAACATATTAAAATTTAAAACAACTATGATGGATTGATTTCATAGATACATTGTAGGATTTCAAGGTTGAATGATTTTAGTGGAATATAGAGTCAATCATATTCCCATTTTATGGGAATATACCGTTGTATTCCTCAATGAACTATATATTATTCCCTTAGATCATGATGTTGACTTACCGATTGATATTATACTATTATTTATACCTATATCGAATACTTTATTTAGGATATATTAAATTGATATCCAATAATTGGAATCAATGCTAAATGAAAATATAGAACATGGTTTTATCAAGGCTATTACTTCATAATGTGGATCATTATTCACATTTTATAAGAAGTGATATAGATCAAGGTATATTTTCATGGACTATAATGATCTTAAGAGGATTATGGTTATGAATAAATATCAATTTCACTGTATTGATGAAATGTTAGATCAAATCTAGGGAGGTTAATACTTCTCAACATTTGACATTTTATATGGGTATCATTACCAAGGGTTCACGAGGGACGATATTTCCAAAACAAATTGATAAACAAGATATAAACGTTGTGCCTTAATAGTGGTACTATTTGGATGGAAATATTTTATATCCATGATCATGGATATAATGAATTGATTATATTGAGAATAACTTGATCATTTTGATGTTTCATTTATAGAAAATATTCCTATAAACTCAATTAGAATGTTGGATCATGAATATCATTTAAAGATAATATTAATGACAATGGTATAACAGAAAATATATTTAAAATTTAAAAGTGTGAATTTTTTATACAAATAGAATAATACATGGTTCATGTAATTCTAAGAAGAGAAATATATCTAGACCTATAAAAGAAGAATTTTTTTGAGAAATTTACCTTACCAGCCACATTTATGAAAATCAATAATTTCCATAGGTAAATAGTGTATTATTGATGCATACTGAGAAATGTTTCAATACAATCAAACAGTAAATAAATATTAATATATAAGGGATTAATTTTAATTTGGTCATAAGAATTTTAGTAACTAATAAAAGAACTAGAAAACATGTTTTTCACCACTCATTTAATTACATTACCATATAGTGTGTAAGTGTTTATAGTATAAAATGATTCATCAAAAATGGGCTTGGTTTGTTTCACCATAATGTATGATAAGTTAATTTCTTATACTTCTTGAAAATTATTGTCTCCTGAGAAAAAATAATTAACACATGATTTCAATATATAAGTAGTGATAATTTTATTAATGAATTAGTGAAATTATGTCAAAAGTTAATAACATGATATATATATGTAACACCCGAGACTTTTATGAGGAAAATTTTGTTTTTATGTTATATAAATTATCAAAGGAATCTTTCACTACAAACAACAGTAGCTTGGCTTGCTTTACACGCAACTGTGGCCTTCCTTGATAGCTTGCGTCGTACGCAATACCGAGTTTAACTAAACAACGATATGCTATTAAAATATTATTAAAACTAGCCTTTATGAATAGTAATAACCACTTTTTGAAATTTTCTAAATTTTATTTTTTAAAATGGAGTTCATTTTTTGATTCGGAATATCGAAATTAGCTTAGGGTGAAATTTTGATGAATAGTGAAAATTATAAAATTTTAATTAAAACAACTTTTGTAATCGAAATAATTAATAGTGATAAATTATTAATTTGAGTGGTTTTAAAGTATATTTAGATTATATTTTCACAATTTAATACAATGTAGTTCATTGGATGTAATTTCACATTTAAACCAGACATAAACAATTGTCTATCTTTTGATAGATATTATCTCTTAAAAACGCCCTATTTGTTTTGACGTCTGGAATTAATTTTTAAATTAGTTAATGTAACTGATATGTTTTGAATTTGGTAAAATAAAAATCATTTTTGAATTCATAATATCAAATATATCTTAGGACTAATTTTTGGTATTTTTCTGGAAAACTTTCATTTTTTGATGAATAGTGAAACCACTAAGTGGTAGTTAAAAAACTGAATTTTTTCATAAAACATTATTTTTCCGCTTTTGTGAGTGGAATTTAAAAAATCCGAGAGACACGGTTGACGTCAGTAAGTAAAATGTGGTTCAATGAGATGAAAATAATTTTTGGTGAATAGTAACTTTTTACTTTTATTTACCACGGTTAAAAGTAAATAGGGTAGTTAAGGGTAAAAATGATATTATTATTATCCTAACACATGTCCTAATTCTATTGGATAAGTTTAATTCAACCAAAAACAACCTTAGAAATAAAATATGACCATTTAGGACCACTTGGATTAGTTTAGGACATTTATTTTCAATTTATTTAAAGAAGGGTTAAAATAGTTAGAATCAAAGTATAATAAGTAAATCATTTTTAATATAGGGTTATACATAAGATAAATTAGAGTATAAATATTAATTAGAAAGATAAAAATATTTCCTACATAATGGTATTTTATTTGTAATTTTTAGAATTAAAATAATTTAATTTATTTATGATACAATGATGATGCAATAATTATCTTATTAATGAAATATTGACATAATGGATGTTATAAATACCCAAATAAATTTAATTTGAGACTTTTTATGAATTCAAATAATTTTATATGTTAATATTACATGTTAGTATTGATTTAAGTAAATTATTTCGAACTAATCATTCTGTTATGATTTTTAAAAAAATTAATTACCAAATAGTGTCAAAATTGACATAAAATAGTTTTAAAAACAAAAACTATATTATTAATTGTTATTTTATTACTAAAATTATATGTTTCGGCCATATAACTTAGATAAGGTTATATATATTAATGATAAACAACTTGGGGTTCGTTTGTCTTGATATATTATGTTTATTAACCTTATAGTGTAAGAAAACAAGAAGACACGGTAAACGTTAAATTATCTAACATAAAGTTAAATCTAAATGACAAGGTTATAATTGATACCTAAACTTGTATAACTTGTATTGGATGAGAGGATTGCAACCCATACCCACCTTAGCTTCGAAATATATCAATTTGGATCTATTAAAATCCGAATTTTACTTTTAATAATATAATCTTTTTAGTTATTCCAAAGGTGCCCCACTCCTCCCTTATAAAAGGGCACCACCTCCCTCTCTTCCTCACACCACTTTGAGCCTTCATGCTCGGCAAAAACCTGAAAATATCTCCTCTAAACTTCCCTAGAAAAATCCTAGAGGTCCTGGTATTATTCAAAGACCAATTTTAGTGCCCTAAGAGGAGGTCTGAAAGAGGCGATTCAAAGAAGAGGAAATGCCCGTTACCGATTCTTTCATCTTTATTTCTTCTTCCACTTCTTCTTCTTGAGTTGTTTTATTATGAAGTAATAACATAAGTATCACTCATATAATGATATGTTATTATAATTATGAAACAACCCTATTTCACAATCTATCCATCCTATGGAAAACGAAATCACCACGCGTGTGTACGTACGGAATACCGTCTCCACGCCCTGGTGTAATCTGTTTTCCACCACCACCTTACATGGATGGGTATAATGGTGTAAATAATCACTATATATGATTATTGTAAAGTTATATTGATTCTGAACTAGTATACATACACTCCAATACAATTACATGATCATGTGAATGATATCATCGCTCATGCGTACGTACGGAATACCGTCTCCACGATGTGATGCGACTCGTTCTACATGATCTTTATTTTCATAATGATTATATAAATTAATTGAATGAATAAATATGAAATATATTACAGTAATACCATTATGTAAATGAGGTATCTATATCCTAAAAGAAGAAGAATAATTTATTCGACAAAACACGCATAAGAACAAAAAGAAATAAACACCCGAATAACAAGTAACAATAAAATATTACTAATAAGAAGCTTAGAATATGAACATATATGTTATCATAACAATGAGTATGATTCTGAAATAAGTCAATTATATTATTTAAATCATTATACAGGAGGTTCGGACACTTATGAAGCAAATTGGACCTAAGGTAAGGGAAAATCACGCAATCTCAATATTTATCCGAGATTGTTTATACTTCAGAATTTACTGGGGAATATTTATCATCCAAACCCATGTTTCCTCAATATGTAATTTTTATATCCTTATACAATAGTTTATATCCAATTTTACCTTTTGGTGAGTTTTTAGTAAAATATATGAAAGGAATCTTTTGTCGTTTTTCATACGAGGTACTTTTTGACTTTTCCGACAAAAGTACGAGAAGAATGTTTTTTTAACTTATATGGCATGAATGGATTTTTAAAACATTATATCCAAGAAGATTACATTACAAGTTTTCAAGTTTATTTTTAATCAACTTCTTTTAGTTTAAAATTGTATGACATGTTAAGAAAGAAAAATGTTTTTGAATTAGAAAGGATATTTTCCTCAAGAATGGAGTTCAAGTGTTTTATCAAAATTATTTTCCATCTGAGATAATATAGGGTTCTGTTTCTATTTCTATTATTACATTGATTTGATTATGATGTGATGGAATTATTTTTATGAATTCATTTATCTTATATGAATTGTTTTATGATGTCATGTTGTTTAAGAAATGATTCTCTAATATAGTCTTGGAAATGAGTCTTGACTAATAATAAATGATTCTCTCTGATTATGTGTGTATGCCACAATGTTTCAAGTTTTAAGTTATGATTATTGGGATTACATGTCACTACTATGATTTATCCCATGTTATGAAATTATGATCTCTTTTGCAGGTTATGATTTCCAAAATGTTATGTTCTTATGAATATGATGTGATTGCTATTTCTTTTGTTTACCCTTACTAAGAATTTGAGCTCACCCTTTTTATGTTCTATTTTCCCCCAGGATTAAAAGAAAGATTTTAGGTAAGGAAACAAAAAGTGGAAGTTCCTTAAGGGAGATTTTTAATATCTTTCACCATGATTAGAAGATTATGTTCCATTTTTTGAAAGACAATAAACTATTACGGTCCTTTTGTGTCTGTTTTTGTTTTGTATTATGTATTTCGCAAAAGTAATGTAACATCTATGTATGTCAAGATTTGGGTCTCTACAATATACATGTCAAAAGATCATGAAATACACATTCACTCAAAAAGTTTTAAATATATACCAATGGTGATGGCTGGAATTGATAAAGGATTGAGAATGAGAAATACATTATCACCATGAGAAGTACTTATTTTATGTAGTTTCTATTATTAAAAGGATCATGGTTCCTTATACATGATGTGAATTAAAAAGGGACAATAACTGATGTATTTTCAATGGATGAATTGATATTTCATAGTGGAATGTGATAAATGATATCTTTTCCCAATCACATCACAACCATAAATTCCAATAATGATCAAAGAATCCTATAATGAAGATGTAATGGTGTAGAAAATTATGTGAATATTCTATTTTTAAAATTTAATAAATATGAAATTATATTACTTTTATTAAAGATATGTGTTCTATAAATACTCGAATTAATGAAGGTAAACATTAATATTTCACATAGTTAAGAGTTATATATTTTAAAAAAAATACTATGATAAATAGATACATTAAAAAACATCTTGTGTGTCCTCTACTAGAGTAAAATTTCAGAAAATTTATCTCAACGAATAGAATGATTGAATGTTAAGGTAGAATGATTAATTTCTAACGGTATGTAAATAAAAATACACAAAAAAATTAATAACTGGAAATAATATTTGGTGAATTACTTCATATGAGTATAAAAAACATCTAACGGCCAGAATAACCATTATGATATTGTCAATTTATTTATAAAGTGAGGATATTTTTTCCCATTAAAGATGATTTCTCCATTGACCGACTCTGCAAATTATACATAATGATAGTGGGGAGGCGGTATAGAGTACTACTATCCACTATATATGATCATGATTTGAGCTTTAACGTTAGATTTTATAGAAGTATTTAGAAATAATTGGCAATAAAGAAGTTTTTTCATATTATTTATCATTCTCATATGGGTGGTCAGTTTAAAAGGTTATTCATACTGTAGAGGATTTTTTGAGATCTTATTCGATGGATTTACTAGGATGATGGTATCTACAACCCCCTTGGAATTTTCTTCCAATAAATAATTTATATTCAATAATTAAAATGGAACTATATGATGCTCTATATGGGAATAGATGTATGACTCAAATATGATTGGAATAATTTTTACAGAGGAAGATAATAAGTTTAGATATTATCAATGAAATGATGGACACTATTCAATGACATATGCAAGTAGGAAAATGTATATTCAATATTCATATAGACAATGTTCAATGATATACTATGTTTTATGTTCATTATAAGGATTTCGTATATATATCTATATAGAAATGGGTTATGAAATTTAAGGTCAATGAAAATATAGTCACTTGGAACATTAATCCCCTAAAGATACATGACAGTGTTTGGTAGTAGTTCAATGATGAAAAGTCCCCCTAGACCTATCCAAAGGTCATGATGTGTTCCAAGTATAATTTTTGCGGAATTAAATACAATAATAATCACATGTAATGAACAGAGATTCTCTGAAACAAGAATGTGGTGTCTTATAAGCAGAACAACCTATGGAAACTCTAAATTTAAGAGATAGTCTTTGACAAACAAGACCACTCTTATTACAAAAATTTTATGGAAGAGTCATGCGTTCAAAAAGTATATATAGTATGATAAGGAAAAAATAAAAAAAATAACCCTCAATTTTATCATATAAATAATAAAATTCAGATAGTATAGTTCGTTTAAGGGGGATGATTTATGAACTTAGGTTTTTGGAAAATAGTTTTCTGTAAATAAATATCAAATGAGTATCTTGTCATTCACAAACATATAAACTAAAATGAATAAAATTTCTTCTATATAAGATTATAAAAAAGAATTGTCCTATTTTAATTATAAAATTATTTTCTATAAATATAACAAACAATATTAAAAAATATTAATAAAAAGGAATAATAAAACAAAGGAAATTTTTTTCTTTAAAACTACTTGTTTCCTAAAATATTTTTTTATGAATTATACATTAATAAAATAAAATTTATAATTATAATATTTAGAAATTGAAACACTTGTAATGATGTGGATTTATTTAATAATAATTTCTAAATTGGGTAATATGACAAGTTCTTTTTTAGGCCTATTAATAAGATTTAATGTTTAATATTAGGTAACACATTTAATATATTATTTCATAAATAATGATGACTTAATAAATATGATTTATAAATTAAATAGTTATTGTATAAATAAAAAATATAATATTTTTTAATCACTTTTAAAAACTAAATAAAAGTAACCTAATTAGTAGTCAAATCTTAAGAAGATGGTTGACACGTAAGGAGGGAAAAATAATTATTTAAAATTTTATTTAAAAAACATTAAATTTTATTTTCAAAGAAAATTTTAGAATTGATATATCATTAATTGTAAAAAAAATATTAATTTATATTCATAATTTTTAATTTTTATATGATTGGTTGTGTTAATATTATAGTGATAAAATAATATTAATGATTATTATTTAAGAAAATTTAATAAGTGTTAATATGGATTATATAATGTAGCTCCAAAATTTTTAGATCAATTTGAAACATATACCTACTAAAATACCATTATTTCTTTTGGAATTACATACATACTTTCTCAATAATTTTACTCACCTAACCCACCATATCTCCTATGTAATCAATTAATAACCCTTACAAAACATTCTCTTCAAATAATATATCTTTATTTCTCACCAAAAAAATGAGCAAACATCCAAAATTTAAAAATAAACACCCCTAGTTAGAAATTAATATAACATACTACATAATTTACTTATTTTTGATCCCCTATAAATGATTGGTATCCTCAAGACTAAAAAAATTCTTTAATGTCTATAATTTCAAATATATACTTAGAAAGATGATCTTGATTCTAAATATATGAACTGACAACACATTGACACAATTTATTTAGCCCTTTCTTACACCCTCCTACAATCTTATTGAAACCATATGCATATAATAACATAAAAATTCTTTTTTACTGAAATGTTATTATTGTTGTGTTAAAAAATATATATATTCCCCAATCACATAATCGAAAAATATAAAATGATTCTCATGAGAATGTGTGGACCACCAACTCCATGAATGAAATGATTTATTTATTCACCACCATAATTTAGGGAAGTTTATTGAAATGGTTTTAGTAAATATATATTATTTATTTATTGATTTATATTATGGAGTTAGAGATTATTAATTAAGTAATTAATATTATAGATAACTCGTGATTGAAAATTTATATAGCTAAAACAATCATAACAACAAGACAAAAGAGAATTATTTATAGTTGATGAAATATTATTAATTTTAATTTTGATTATAAATATTCCCAATTATTATTTATCACATTAAAACAATCTAAATAATTTCATTATACATTAATGATAATGATATTATTAAAAAAACCTTTTCCATATCTGTACTCACACATGGATTTTCTATAAAAATGTTGGGTGGTTTCAAATTCCATTATGAGTAATTCTATAAGATTTCATAATATAAAATATCTAATGATTAATATTATATGTTAATAAATTTTTTAGTGATATAAACACATTTCATATTAATTTTTTTTCACACTATTCATTTGTTAAAAATCACTGAAACATGCTCGACACCAAATTTGACAATAAGAACGATAACAAAAATATTTCATACAATAATTTTATATTCTTATAAAATATCATTATAAAATAATTGTTCCTTTTAAAATTTGTGAATGCTGATGTTTGGAAAAATAGTTAAGAATAATGCCATCGTTACAAAAAATTTCAAATCTATCAATATAGGTGACACCCAAAATTGGAAATAGATAATATGTAACAAATAAAATGGTTGAGAATATTTATAAAATATGTTTATAAAATGTATTGTATATGAATATGGTTTATTAATAGGTGATAAATATAGTTAGATATGTTATAAAATGGTTTAAAACACATAAATGTTAATTGAGAGAAAAGGTAAGGAAAATTGGTTAGTCAAATATCTTTCTTTAGGTTATTCATGTTCTTATGAAAACTGAACATCAGTGTTTCAAAATATTTAATAAACTACTTTTTTATATGATTACCACTTCAATCAGTCTTGGTAAAATAGTTCTTAATTAAATTACACATCCTCAAAATATTTTTCATTAAAAGAAATTATAGTTTCTTTTAAATATTTTCCATATTCTTAATTATTAGTTTCTTATAAATAGATCTTTCTATGAAGTAAATCATTCAGATATTCCAATGATATCCCTTCATATTTATAAATATAAATATTTAATAATTCTTGTGATATTATTTGTTTCCTTTTAGGGATATGTCATGTCACTCTCTTTTATTATTTTGATCTATTATATTATTTATCTCAAATGGATTTATTTTCCATGTTATTTTTTTTTGAAAATATCTCACTAAATTTATGTATAATACTTTTATTTTTGTAGATTTAATTTGGTATAAAATGATATGGTATTTTTGTTTTTTCACATTACTTGTTTTTAAAATAAATTTGTAACCCATTATTAATTATAATATTTAATGATTTGATTATTTTATGATATGTTAGGTCACACATGTGTATTTTCATTCCTATGGTGATGGGTGTGCCATATATATCCTGATAATATATTTTTTAAAGATTTACATATAGATATAAAATAGATAAATGAATAGTGATCCCCAATTCAAAATGGAAAACATGTTTTGATACATGATAATATATGTGAAATTGGTTGTCACGCTTGATCCACCCGAGATAAAATGTGGTCATGATTGATTCATAATATTTTGTTTATATGAATATATTAACCATATAATCCAATGATATATGACTACACTATTCTCTCAGTATTATGATTTCTGTATCATGTTTTTTAAACCAATAAACAATTTCATATGTTTGATCATATGGGAATACATGTTCTCTTACATTGAAATATTGTCTATTTTTTTAATTTAAGTTCATTAGTTAAATTTTTTTGTCTCATTCTTATGGTTCCTCTTATTATTATAATCTCAACCTATGATACATGTTGGTATATTTATTTTTAAATTAATAAGAATTTGTGACCACCCCTTTGTTAAGTTAATAATTCATTGGGAATGTCGATATATTTAACTTATGAATGTTTTCAAAATAGGAATGTATGATGAAATTTTTTGAAAATGGTCACCATACTTTTAAAATAAGTATCATATTTTTCTAATATCCACAAACACTATACATCTCAATTCATAGGTAGTTGAGTATAATATGTAATATAATATTTTCAAATTTATAAATGATGTAGAATAATGTAATGATAATCTTAGGTCACCTCAAATCGTCAACCATTGTTATGTTTTAGTATAATAAATATTATATCATATCTATAGATATGTCCTCATTTGTGGAATTTTATGGGTGGCCATTTCATTCCCCATCATGTTGGTCTGAGTATAGGGTGAAATAATTCTTTGGACTTTATATAGTTGAGACAACAACATAGAAAATAAATGTGGTTTGACAATGGATAAAACAAAAACAAGATAACCAGAAGGATTATAAATATTATAGGTGGATCCTATTGATGTTTTAGGTAATAGAGAATGTGATCTGGAAGGATTATCATATTTGGGGGAATTAGAGGTCTGGATAATGGATTAATTTCTCTACAAGGTTTGTTGGACTGTTATGGTTTTCGTGGTTATTTGTGAACTGTATTATTGGTTGTTTCTCCCACCATGTATTGATACAGTGACAATAAAATTTCTATTGTCCCAACATTATCATTATCTCTATAATAACTATGATGTGATTGATTGAGGAGTGTTGGACATTGATGATGAAACAAAAAATTTAGAGTGGTTGATGGAGAACTACGATAGACATGATAATGTGCTCTATGGGAATTTTATTCTACTAGTTCATGTTATGTGGTGTATTAATTGGTTGGAGGATAGTACATGGTTGATATAGTCATAGATACAATCCAAATATCTTGATTTGTTGGTTGGTTTATCTTTTTTTTTTGTGTTTCTTCACTTGATCCATGTCATTGAGTTTATTTATTTGCATTATTATTTATATGATTTTAAAACACTCTGATGGTTCATGATGTCCATGACATATGGTGTTTTATATTCCATGTGTTATTTTATTTTTATTATAGCATGATCATCAAGAAGTATCTTACTAATGATTTTCTAGACCAGGTCTCCCTTTTATTCAAGGTTATTTTTATACTCTCAAGAATATAATTGTTTTATTGGATTCAGATATAATGTTTTGAGACCCTAAAATATTTCCTTAATTATTTCATAAGGGAAAGAATAATAAAAATTTAGTTAAAGGCCTTTTATTTTTTTTGAAACATATATGTTTTCTCACATTATCACATGACTAACTGTGTTTTCACCATTTCCTTCCTAAGACCAGTTAGTTATTTCTTATTATCAATTAGTTTAATCATGTGTTTATTTATTTTCTATTAATGGTTGATTTTTTTCATTATTTAGAAATTTCGTATCATTTTGTTATTAGTTAGTTCTAACATATATTTAGTTGGAATATTTATTCGAATAGGTGGTTTATTATTACAGTTAGTTTGTTCCTTTAGTTGTTTTGAATGTTTATGTGGAAAGTTGGTTCATTAATTTCATTGGTTAGTTTTTCAATGAATTCATTTTGTTTCATCATTTGATCATTTTGTTTCTTTATCCTCTTGGTTGGTTATTCCATGTGATTGATTTCCTTAGCTCTATGGTTTCAATCCCTTATTATAATCATTTAAATAATTTTCCAAAAAGTATTGATTATTTCAAAATACCCAAATATTTTTAGTATGACATGAAAATTTATTTTAATGATAAATTTTTATTTAATGGATTAATTGAATAATTTAATATGTTTTAGGGTATGAAATATATTAATTTAAATCCTTAATTAATGTTGTTTCAAATTTTTTATCCATATGATTTAATTTAAAAAAATTTACAAAACAATTTGAAAAGGAATGTAGACCACATTATGCTTTTGTTTTGTTTCATGGATATCTATCATTAATATTAGTATATGGAATCTGACTCTATTCATTACATTAACTATTTTATTCATGTTTATATGTACTAAAACATTACTATTGATCCTTTTTTTCCTTCTTCCATTGACCCAATGCCTTCCTAAATATAATTCAATGTTTGTTTAATAAACCGGAGCCATATCTTATTTTTCTATAGTATTGTATCACATTTGATGTAGAATTTCATTTATAATACATTTTCCTCACCCAACAACAAGTATTTTAATTTTTATCAAGCTTTTACAATTACAATAATTAATTGGTGACAACAAAATCTTTTTTCCTTTGATTTTGATTCATCATAAATTGGAATACGTTTTCCATGTTGGGGATCCATATTATCCACATATTTCGTGCATATGCGAAATTAAAAAGATTCTAATTTCAGTGGATGGGTGGGTGGTATGTAATTTTTATTCCATTGTTATTTCCATTGTTTCTTAAGTAAATTTATGTTAAAAATTATTTTATTCATCATCATTCACATAGTTTAAAATTTAAATTACATACTAAAAACTCATATTAAAAGAGTAAGTAATCCCAAAAAAACTATTATGGCATGATATTCTAAAATATAATTCAACATGATCAAACATATAATGTGATGTAAAGAAATAGAAAAGTTGAAAAATAAATCATGATCCACGGAGAAAAAAATAGACAGATACTAAAGAATTATGTAACCAATATATTCCTAGAAAGTCATCATTTGAGATCACGAAACACTATCAATATCTCATAGTGGAACTGGAATCAAAACATATTTCCTATAGCTAATTAGGAATAACAAATTCATCCCAATAGCATATCAGGCATCAAAACCTATTTCACATTTTGAATATAGAAACACTACATGTTTCATTATTATATTATGAGATTTTAATAATTACCCAATGCATTGGGGGATATATATGGCCAAACTATAACTAAAAATTTACCTCTAGACATGTGTTCCATAGAGAACATAAGATCATTGAATCGTTAAAAATAATAAACATGAATTATTTTCAAATTAAATTTTAAATGGAATCACATAGATAACCACATAAAACATATCAATTGATTACAAATTAGATTTATCAAAAAAGGGAAATTTTAAATTCATTGAGATTGTTATTTATAAAACAAATCATCATTGAAAAGTGATCCCTTCAGATATTAAGTGGACAATAGAATCCAAATAATAAAAATAGGAATATAAAATATCTTTAAAAGAAAACTAAAAATATCTCATTAATCAATAAAAATATATATTTCAATATATGAAGTTATAAAATTGGGGTTATTTTAAAATAATGGAATTATAGGGATGATCCATTTAAGAGAAATCACACTTAAGTGGATGTGAATTATTATAAAAATCATAGTAATGTATTTCATTTATCCCTATGGATTTGAATTATGAATTAATTTTACTCAAAGAGACAACTATAGACATCATATTTAAAAGGATATATTTTAATATATAAGGAATTATATGAAAATATTAAAAAGAAACTATATTACTCGAAAAATATATTTGATTTATAAATAACCCTTACCTTTACTCTTGATTTATAGGGATGTTCTTTAATATCATTCATAATTTAGTTTTTTACAAAATTTATCCACATTGGAGGACCTGAGTATCTTTGTTTAATATAAATATTCTAAATGTGTACATAGGATCTAAAAGAACTATACATGGTAGAGTTTCATTATTATTCTGAACTATGGGTGCATCTTTGAAAAATGTGTGGTTGGGTTATTTTTATCTTAGAGGAAGATGGATAAATATTTGGAAAATAATTTTTTAGTAAGGGGTAAGAATTGAATTGTATTAATGGCTGGTGGGTTTTTATAAAGTTCATTTATTCTATATTAGCTAATGATACTATAGATTTTTGTCTATTATTGTTTTTTATACCAACTATTGATGCCTAATGTGGTAATGGATGTTTCAGGGGTGTTTGTGGATTTTCTAAAACCCTAACCCCATTTGGTGGAAGAAACCACTGGAAAACAAGTTTATATGAAACCATACAGCCCAAAATGCATGTTATCTAATAAAAGTAGAGTAAATTCTAAATGGTATAGAATCATTCATGGTATGACCTAAAAATGTGCCCATGGACACATTTCCATTGAAAATTTTTGCAGTTTTTTTATAAATCAAAATGGAATAGTTGGGGCATGGTTTCTCAAACCATGAAGCCAAACCATGATTGGTCCCTCCTTCGGTAGTGATCCAAGAATTATTGGTACATGTTTTATCCAACCTATTGATTAAATATTGAGTGTCCCTAATTTTTTTTGACAAAAATACATTTTTACCCTTAAATATGAAGTAAACTTACCCATCATTCTTATAGAATCCTTCAACAGATTGAAGGACTCCTTCTCTTCCATTAGGAGAACTTCAATGTAATTAAACCCATGTTAATATATTACTTTTCAATTCAGAATCATAATCATGTCCCTTTTATGTCATTGGATTCCAGTCGGAAAGTGCTAATGTCCTTAGGCTCAGTTTTTCATTTGTCTTCTACTCGACGATGTTATTTCGAGGCAAACTAATATTCATTGTTTTTAGGATAGTTTATAACTTATTTGGTATTCTTTTGATATATTACAATATAAGGGATGATAATTTTTTAGGATAGTTCTACATGATTATGGTATGTGGATTATGACTTTTCCCTAAAATTTTCATAAAGTTTAAATTTCCGTCATTGTTCGCAGACTAGTTTAACCATGAGATGTTTCTAAAATTCACATTCAATTATTATAATTGTTTTCATTGTATTATGGAACCATTTATATACATTACCTCTATTCCATTTTAGGTTGATACCTCAACACTTTCCTCCTAAATAGTGTATGTATCATGATATTCCTTTTTCCCATTTTTAGACACCGTTCATTTGTTATTCCACTAGGAATTGTTAATTTAAGTGTACATAAATATTAAATGAAGCTAATGAATTATAAAATGGGAAATATATGTATAAATATCACATGAAATATTTAATTATAATATAATGTTAATTGGTTTAATATCCATATTAACCATGTCATGAGTTTTGAAAGGGAAAAAATGAAACCAACAAATGATTATGCAATTAAAGTGATAAATGGTTCAATGTCTTCGACTTACCATGTCACACTGATGAATGTTAATGGGATAAAACAAATAAATAGAAAACTTTAATTATTATTACATAGAAGAAATTAAATAATGATATATATATAAGGTTCTAATTTCATATAAACTCTTTTATCTGTATAGAAATGGTAAGAATTGATCCAAACATAGATTCTGAAGGGTATGCCTTGGGAACACTAATGATCCCATTACCATTAAAGAAACTAATTTAAAAGGGTTATACCAACCATGAAACATATTCCTTGTCTACTAGATAATTTCTTTCATGATTCTATAGGAGCCCTCTACAATATCTCTAGTTATTAGGATGTCTTGAATACACTCCCGAGATCTAGTTTGATTTCAATTGGACATGCGGCAAAATGGGGTCCCCAAGTTGACCCAAGGATTTTATACGACCATGACACATCCAATTAGTGTTGTACATGTGTCAAGGTCATTTCATATTATTATAACATTATCTTTACCTTAAATTACACTAATTACCTTTAATCGCGATTAATAAATCTTAAAAGTTACTATTAATCAAATAAAATTTTCATCCCATTGAAAAACATTTTACATCCTAATGAAAACCATGTATGTTGGATTTTCGAAATTCAAATCACAGAGGTGTTAAAATTTAATTTAAACAAAAAATCAGTTTTTCAACTTCCACTTAGTGGTTTCACTATTCATCGAAATTTGAAGTTTTACCGAAAAATACCAAAAATTAACCTAAGCTATATTTGATATTCCAAATTAAAAAATGATGTCTATTTTACAAAATTTAAAACATATAAGTTGCATTAATAAATTTAATAACTAATTCCCGTTGTCAAAACAAATAGAGTGTTTTTAAGAAACAAAATATATCAAAACATTGACAGTAGTTTTAGTCCAATTTCAAAGTCAAATTAATTCCAATGACCGCCATTGGATTAAATGGTAAAAATATATTCCAACTAAACATTAATCCAAATTAAGTAGATAATATATCCATATAAATAAATCAGATTAAAATGACGTTTTAAATTAAAATACTACATTTTCACTAAAAATGATCTTTATTGGAAAAAAACAAAAAATTACACAAAATATATTTTGATGTCCATATTCTAAAGAAGGATTTTATTTGGTCCAATATAACATATAAAATTGTAAAAAAGTGTATTAAAAAAGGCTTCGCCATCAAAAGGTGGTTAATCAACCTTTTAAAGAATATTAGAATATTTATGCTTAAAATTGGATTCATTCACATTTTAAGCCTCTAACATTTATTGGATAAAAGTAAAAATATTTGACAAACATATATAATAATTTTGTAGTTAGTTCTCTACATTTCTTTCATTACAACGGCAAGGTGTTAACTACCATTTAAAATAATTTTATTTTATTATTAGAGTGAAACGTTAGATTTCAAAGAAAATCGTTGTTGCATATTGGGTACTCCATCAAGCATATAATTCCCTTTAAAGTAATATTAATATTTTATTAAATAATATTAATAAATATGAAAAAGTAATATTCTTTATTTACCTGGGATGTTACATTTTATAAGATATTTGTTCCTGATATATGTCACTAAAAATTTG
>CAUJRU010004050.1:0-24817 GCA_963277665.1 Viscum album | reverse complement strand
AAATTTGGAGAACAAATATGAATGTTGAACCATTAGTGTTACTAGTTAGTTTTAGATATTAATAACTTGTTCTAACCATATTGGTTTTATAAAACAGTCTAAGGTAGATGGTATTAATTTTCACTCTTTTATGGAACTTACGATTTGGTAAAAGTTAATTTTGGTAATTTAGGATAAAAATTAATTTTTGGATATTAATTTCCTTGTGTAAGAGATGACTGAAAATTTATTGGGAAAAAACAAAAGGATGAAATTATTCTTATGAAGTAGAAAGATATCAAAGATTTATTTTTTTATATTCTTGGATAGTAAAAGAATTCCTCAACATTAGGAAAATGATCTTAAAATAAAAAATTTGATCATATTATCATCACATCCTATGAATAAAATTTCTTTTTAAATCATTATATATTTTTGTTTTTGAGGTCTTATGTAACACCCCAAGCTTCCACGGTACACTTCTCTTTGAATAATACAATAGCGTGTGTTATACACAACTTCGAGCTCTAACACAACACAACCAATCAAACTAGCCGTTATGAATATTAATACCCAATTTTTGAAATTTTATAAATTTTATCATTCAAAATGGACATCATTTTTGGATTCGGATTATCGAAATTAGCTTAGGGTGATTTTTTGGTATTTTTCTGAAAACATTCAATTTTTGATGAATAATGAAAAACACTGAGTTATTGTTTAAAACTAAATTTTTATTTTTATTTTTATTTGTTTTATTTAAATTTATTTTAGCTCAAAATAGATATATAATACCTATATAAGTTCAATGTAATTCATTGGAGTCATTTTATAATAATTTTAGATATATATAAATTTAATTGACTTTTTACTCTCTTTTACACACCTCCTAGGAGCATTTGTAAATTTACATAAAACATAATTTTACCACTTATGTGAGTTGAATTTAAAAAATATGAGAGACATAGTTGATATTAGTAAGTAAAATGTTGTTCAATAAGAATAAAATAATTTTTGGTGAATATTAACTTTTTTACTTTTAATTACCATGATTAAAAGTAAATAAGGTAATTAAAGGTGAAAATGATATTATTATTACCTTAAAACATGTCCTAATTCTATTGGATAATTATAATTCGACCAAAAACAACCTTTGGTATAAAATATGAACCTCTTTGGTCCACCTGGATTAGATTAGGACATTTATTATTATTTTATTTAAAGAAGAGTTAAAAGAGTTAAAATCAAAGTTTAATAAATAAATCATTCTTAATATAGGGTTATACATAAGATAAATTCGACTATAAATATTCATTATAAATATAAAATGAGTTAATACATAATGGTATTTTATTTATAATTTTTAGACAATAAACAATTAAATTTATTTATGACACAATGATGATTCAATAATTACATAATTAATAAAATTTTAAAATAATTGATATTATAAATATCAAAAATAAATGTAATTTGAGTCTTTTTATGAATTAAAATAATTTTAAAGGTTAGTATAACATGTTATGGTTGGTTAGATGAATTTAGTTCGAAGTAATAATGCTGTTATGAATTTAGAAAAAACAAAATATCAATAGTGTCAAAATTGACATAAAAGAGTTTTTTAAAATAAATATTATATTAGTAATTGATATTCTATTCATTAAAATATAAGGATTGTCCAAAAGACTTATATAATGATAGGTGTATCATTAATTAAACACTTGGGGTTCTCTAAGAAGTATATAGTATGTTTATTAATCGTATAATAGAAAAATACAAAGAGACATGGTAAATGTCAAACTATTTAACTAAGAGTTAAATCTAAAAGATAAAGTTAATATAGTGACCCAAATGAGACTAAAACCTATTGGTTGAGTGTTTTTCGACCCAAAACCACCTTATCCTTTAAAAAGTTCATTTTGGTGCCATTAGAAATCGAAAATTATTTTATTATAAAAAATATTTATAGCTTTTCCTAAGGTTCCCCTCACATGTCTTATAAAACGACACCCCCTTCTATTTAATTCACACCTGAAAAGCCATTTGGATCGGACATCCCCTTCCCAAATACCCTCTCAATTGTACTCCCTTCATCATAGAGGACATAATTTAGTCAGAAAGCAATCCTAAGGATCTCTTTTGATCAAATCAAAAGGAAGAACCCGAAGAAGAGGTAAATATTTCATCAAGTCTTTCAAGTTCCTTTCTTCTTCCACTTCCACTTTCTTTGTTATTTCCATTATAAAATAATAACTCCATTATCTTATATATACTGTGATGATATTATAAACATGGTACAACCATATTCATTATTCTATCCATCCTTTGAATGACATGTCACCATACATGCGTACGTACGGCTTACTGTCTCCATGTCGTGGTGTAATTGTTATTCAATACATTATTATTTGGATGGGTATAATAATGATTTTTAATTGATATAAATAATAAATATAACATGATAATGGTTCTTTATATATGATATTACATCCAATTATATATTATTTTAATATCAAAATAATGATATTGTCGCTCGTACGTACGTACAGATTACCGTCTCCATGAACGCGACAAGATTCATTCCTCTTCGTATCCATTCACAAATAATTTCAATTAGATGATTAAAAATAATGTTTAAAGACTTAATATCATTATGAATATTAATAAGATACGTCCTATCCATAGAAAACATTACTTAAGTAACAAATCATATAAAATAAAATGAATCAGTTAACACCCGAAACGATGATAATACTAAGATTTTATTAACAACGCAATGTTACAAGATCATATATGATATCATATTAATGTATATGATTCTTGTATAGTTTAATAAAAATTATTTCACCATTATATAGGAGTCTAACCTTCCCTCGACGAAGGAAAAGTACAAGGTAAGGGTTAATTTCACAATCTCTTTATTATCTGAGGTTGATTTTACGTAAGTATCTACTAGGACCTCTTTATCAACCACATCCATGTTTCTTAAAAATCTATTTCAAAACATTTTTAATATTTAATAGAAAATGGGTTAAAGTCATTTATACCCTTATTAGACCTTATATGTTTTTGAAAGGAATCATTCTATCATTTTCCAAACAAGGTACTTTATGACCTTTTTGACAAAATTAAGGTAAGAATGTTTTTTAACTTATACGGAGGATGCAACTATTTTCAGCCACTATAACATCATTGAAGCTTCCCTTAAATATTATAAGAATATTTTCAAAATAAATTTTTTCTTAAATAATTTCAAAACAGAGAGATATATTTCTCTAAAAAAGGTTTTGATTTCATCTATGTCAACATCCTTTGATGGATTTTAAGCTTAATTGAAGTTGATTTATTATGATACAAAATTGGAATATTGTATTGAATGTTTTGTGATACGTTTGAATATGAATAAGTTATTTTTACACCATTCATGGTTTCTAGATAATTTAATGAAATTTCATATGATAGTTTTAATACGAATGTTTATGTTATGTTGAAACCTTTTCATATGAGGAATGAATTGGACTTAGTATGTGACGAGTGGAGCCCGCTATAGCTCCTCGATGCATCGGTAGGTCTCATGAGAGAAACTAGTGTCTTGGAAAAAGGCCTTGAAAAAATATTATTTTTAGTCATGGCACAAGGCCTTGACTATGTGGTTATGAATGTCTGGCATTATGCATTCCCTCATTATGAAAGTGGCTATTGATATTGCTTGTGATTATTCGACTAGTAGAATATCCATGTGAGTAAGTAAATGGAATTATTTTGATATATAGTTTTCAATATTATGATGAAGTTTATGTTGAAAAGGATTTTGTTTTAGTTTTATACATTGCCTTAAATGTTTATTCTTATTTATGAAAGCTTCAGCTATATTGTTATCCTTACTGAGCATCTGAGTTCACCCCTTAATATGTTTTATTTTTCCCAGGAAGCGAAGAAGTATATTATGACTAACCTGTAGGGATAGTCTATGGGATCTTAGCATTGTCTTTGGAAACAATGTTGTTGTAGTTTTCCATTTTATGATGTAATGTTAACCTTATGAATGTATCTAGTACTTTCAAGGCTACTAAACTAATCGGCCTTTTGAGACATGATATTTTGTGATCATGCCAATGATACGTAATAATGCACTGACTCTGGGCTTCTGGGGTCGGGGCGTTACAGTTGGTATCAGAGGAAGTTTAGTACAATCCTTAGAAACTATATTTAGATAATCTCTGATTAGAAAACATAGCCCTAAGATAGAATTTGAGGATCAGTATAAAAGAACTTCCTAGAATTTTAGTATTGTAGAGATTTTGTGAGTTTTCCAAGAAATATATCCCTGTCTGGATACAAGCAGGTAGAGGTGGATCTAGCACAAATGTACCTTGGGGTAAAACCTAAAAACACTGCTTTGAGCTAGACTCGAACAATAACTGGGAAACAATAACGGGCCTTGCTGCACTCTTGCTTACAACACTCCCAGGGGATATGCTTAGGATAATTCTCATTTTCATTACAAACCATTATGATGGGTTTATGAGTATATACTTCCTCAAAGAAAATATTTTTATGATTATGGATTATATCCATAAACTATTCAATTTTTTTAAGTGTTTTTCAAGTTTGGAATTATGTATTTTGATTCAAAAACTAATCATGTTTATACCATTGTTTAGAAATGGCGCCTAGTGGAAGGAATGGAAACCGTATCAATTCACGCACTCCATGTAGGGATTTACCTCCTACGTAAGATAATTATAGTGGAGCAGGTGATAAAACTGGTTCTGATCATCTTATCACCATACCGGGACAAGTCCCTCAGGTTATGAATAATAACCTTACATGTATAGAGCACCCTGTTACGTAGTGTGGAGGATCAATGTTAGATCTCTTCACGAGGAAACAACCACCAACATTCAATGGGGGTAAAAATCCACTAGTAGCTGAGCAGTGGATAAATTCCTTAGAGAAAATAATCCACAACTTGGGGAGTAGCAAAATGGAAAAAGTGTTCATGGCAGTTTACCACCTCACTGGAGATGCTGATCAATGGTGGTCATTGATTCAAAACACAAAGTATGATGATGAAGTATAAAATATGGAATAGATGGAGTTTAAATAATTTTCTTAGCAAAATACTTTCCTTATGACCATTAAGAGGATATGGAAAGAAAATTTCAGAGTCTAATCACTACTGGAATTTGTGTTTTTCCCCACACTTACATACCAACGGTTCTATGAAACCGTTGGTGTAAGATGAATAGTGGAGGCTTTTACCAACGGTTCATTAGAACCGTTGGGATATATGTGAATAGGGAGGTTTTTCCCAACGGTTCTAATGAACCGTTGGGATATATATGTTTTGTGAGGCTTTTCCCAACGGTTCTCATGAACCGTTGGGAAAACTTTGTTTTTTGGGAGTTTTTCCCAACGGTTCATGAGAACCGTTGGGAAAAACATACATATGCCAACGGTTTTTTAAAACCGTTGGCAAAGGTTTTCCCCAAAAACCCAGCCGCCCGTTCTCTCCCCCATTCGCGTTACAGAGCCCTAAAGGGAGCAGCAGCAGCCGATTTTGGAGATACTGCCGGCCGGATTCCAGCTCTTCTTCAGGTTCTTCTTCTTCTTTATCTCAAAAGGTATTCAAATGTTTGGATCTCAATGAGTAAAACCTCCATCTAGTTGAGTGTTATCCCTAACTAGTGTGGCATCCGGCTTGTGGGGTGTTGAGAGAACTTTCAAAGTTGTTTTTTTGTGCCTTGGATTGTCATATATAGTTTTATAATTTCTATGGATTGTATAAGAATTATGTGGAGTTTTAAATAATCCTATTTTTTACATTTCTGATCATGAATTTATGTATGTAATCTTACAAAGATGTGATTCCTCTAGATCCTTGGATTTTATTATTGGGAATGTATTTTATGGATCGTGAAATAAATTATGTCTTAGTCCTTCATATTTATACATTGATCAACTTGAAAATAAATTTACAAAAATAAAAAATCATTATCATTCTCAAACTCAGATCACTTTGGTTCTAACATCCTACCAATTTGATTTTTTAACAATTCAAAGTGAAATTCACACCACCAAAAGGTATTCAAATGTTTGGATAGTATTTAAACTTATTTTTATTTTTCCCTTCAGTTTAGACGATTTTGGAGCTACTGCCGGCGCCTAAGGGTGAGTTTTCTTGAAAATTCCTTTTTGGATTTTACCCCTTGAACATGGGTGTCATTTGTGAAAGGTTATATAAATCGAATTGATTGTTCGATTTCTGAATTGAATTGTAAATTAAATTAATTAAGGGTATTTTATGGTTTGCATTCCCCTTTAACACATGAATGCCAATTATTTTTTAACACATGTTTTAATTGTATTGCCTTGCCAATGTGAGTAAAGTAGAGACTATGCTATGAATCTATGAAATTGGATTGAATTTATCTTATATTTTATGCTACCATGTTAGATATATTATAACTAATGCATGTGATATCTTTATAGTCTTGTTAGGAGTGTTATATTAAAAATTCCCATGTGAGTGCTTGAATTTTCATTGAATTTATAGCCATTATGAGTTATGTTGAGACCATGATATGGAATTGATTGATTAAGCAAGAGAATCTCATTATCTTGTCATTACAACATGAGTAAATGAAGCTTCATTGTTTTCAGGTTATTATTTGATTGAGTCGCCATTTTGAGGTGAGTTGTATTAAATACCTTTGTTTTTGACCTTGGTATGTTTAATGAATTGTTTAAATGAAATGAAATTCATTAAATGATTAATAGTAAATAGTGATACATGGATTCTATTAGGATGTCAGGTATATAATCTTGTTTCTATTAACTTATATGCTTTATGTGATAAATGGATTCACAGTGGAATTCCATGGATAGACTCATTTCTTTGAATATTGATTAAGCCATTGGTGATACATGGATCCAATGGAGGGATTCCATAGATAGACTTATTGAATGTAGAATTATATTCCAATTGATACATGGATTCTTATGATAATTCCATAGATAGACTTATTGAATGTAGAATTATATTCCAATGATATGCGTCTTGTGTGGTGGTGGTGTGGTTTATGTGTTTTATGGTAGTAGTGAAGTGTGTGATTATGTAGTTAATGTGAACCCATAGGTTGAGTATTTTGTGCTATCTATATATCATGTATTTTTATGTTATTTCTACACATTCCCAACTAGAGTTGGATAAACTTACCAACGATCAGAGGTTTTGAGTTATGGGTATTTTTTCTAATATCTAGGATGGTGGTTATATGTTTGGATAGCTACCATGTCTTCCCTACTCTTCCTTCAAAAGTGATTGACCATGTGTTTTTAGGCAAGATGCGATGTGATTGTCCATGTGTCTTCAGGTGAGATGTACTATGATTTCCCTAGTGTTTTTCGATGAGGTGTGATGTGATAAGGCTATAATAAGATGTGGCATGTGGTTGGGGTCATGTAGGGTAGGAGGATGACACAAGGTTGATGTTATTCATGTTCATGATACCCTACTAATATGGTTATGGGATGAGTCATGCTGTTATGTGATATAACACATTAAGTTCTTGTTGGTTTTACATTTTTTCAATAACACATTTGTATGTTTTTTTGACATGTGTAGTTGATACCTTGATTATTTTCTTCCTTTATCGTTTACTTAAATGTATATTCTATTATAGTTAATGCCTATTGAATTGTTTATGACAAAATGACTTATATAAATTCTTTTTACAGAATGGACAGAAGTTGGATGTATGAAACCGATCGGATCTCAGATGATTTTCAAAACAATTTGGAGAGCTTTATAGATTTTGCATTTCACAATGCTTCAGATAGTGGTCGCATACACTGCCCATGTTCCAATTGTGTTGGTAGACCTTGGTTGAGCCGTGAAGAAGTCAGCTACCACATAACCAAAAATGGGTTTCAAGCAAACTACTTTCTGTGGTATCACAATGGGGAGAAAACGAAATCTCAAATTGGTGATGATCGAAATGAAAAGACTGGAATGGAGAATTTGTTAGATGATCGGTTTCCGTTTATTCGTCATCATGAAAAAGAAAGGATTTCGACTCAAGAAGACTTCGATATGAGGACAGCTGATGCATCTAGTGAAAATGATGATATTGATAGGGTGAAAAAATTGAATGATGCTGCCACGACTCCAGTATATCGGCAATGCGATAAAATGAAAAAGCTGGAATTTTTAATCCGATTATTTCATGGGAAAACTATGTATGGGATTTCTAATACAGCAATCGATTACATTCTTACCCTCTTGAAGGATTTACTTCCAGATGATGCAGATATTCCCTCAAACCACTATATGGCATGGAAGTTAGTTGAGGAACTTGGATTTTCAAGAAACAAAATTCATGCTTGCCCGAAAGATTGCAGTTTATTCTGGGAGGAAACCGTTGAACGAAATGATTGTATAAAATGTGGCACATCCCGCTGGAAGTCAAAATCTGATGGAACACCATCCCGCGTTCCACAGAAAGTAATGTGGCACTTTCCATTGATCCCCAGACTCCAGAATCTTTTTATGTCTGATGACATATCAATAAAAATGAGATGGCATGATACCGAGAGAAAGAAGACTGATGATGAGTTGGTTCATCCTGTAGATGGATTTGCATGGAAGAGATTTGATGCTCGACATCCTGATTTTGCAGCTGACGTGCGTAATGTGAGGCTGGGTCTTTCATGCGACGGTTTTAATCCGTTTGGGCAGATGCTTACTTCGCACAGCACATGGCCAGTTTTTATACACATTTATAATCTTCCCCCATGGTTGTGTATGAAAAAACCTTTCACTTTCATGAGTATACTCATATCTGGTCCTTCTGATCCTGGCATTGATATTGATGTATACATGCAACCTTTAATAAAAGAGTTGAAGCTTCTTTGGGATGTGGGTGTGCGCACATACGATGCATGTTCGAAAGACATATTTCAGATGCGCGCTGCGCTTATGTGGACAATCAATGATTTTCCGGCTTATGCAATGATGTCTGGATGGAGCACGAAGGGGAAACTGTCATGTCCAGTTTGTATGAAGAATACACGATCCAGAAGACTGAAACATCGTTGTAGTTTCAGTTTTATGGGACATCGACGATTTTTGCCAAAGGATCGTCCATATAGAATGAATCGTCGAAGATTTGATAATACTATAGAGACCGATGATCCACCTCAGCGTATGTCTGGAACTGATGTGCTTAATGAATTGAAAGATTTCAGTTTTTCATTCGGGAAGGGTCAAATGAAATCTGGAAAGAGAAAGAATGTTTCCACAGAAACCTGTTACAATTGGAGGAAGAGGAGTATCTTTTTTGATTTGCCTTATTGGTCAACCAATTTGCTACGTCATTGCTTAGACGTAATGCATATTGAAAAGAATATATGTGAAATGTTGCTTTCAGTTCTTCTAAATGTCAAGGGGAATACAAAAGATGATTTACGATCTCGACGTGACTTGGTGGATTGGGGCATCAGACCAGAATTGCATCCTGTGCGTATCAGTGAAAATAAATGGCAACTTCCATGTGCTTCTTATGTGATGACACCTACTGAAAAAAAACAATTTTTGGAAGTATTAGAGACTATAAGAGTTCCTGATGGCTATTCAAGCAACATATCTAAACGGGTCAACAGAAGAGAGTTGAAGCTAAAATCTTTGAAGACTCATGATTATCACGTTCTACTGCATGAGTTGCTTCCAATAGCAATCCGTCATCTTTTGTCCAATAATGTAAGGGTGGGTGTTATTCGGTTGTGCCATTTGTTTAGAGATCTTTGTGCTAAGAAGTTGTCCAAGTCTTTCTTGCAAAAAATGTTGACAGATGCCCCATTAATTTTGTGTGAGTTGGAGAAAATATTTCCCCCATCATTTTTCACATGCATGTTGCATCTGACTGTCCATATTCCAACTGAAATACTTCTCAGAGGACCTGTTTCTTTTCGTTGGATGTATCCAACTGAAAGAAATATGTTCACATTAAAGTCTTATGTTCGAAACAAGAATCATCCCGAAGGTTCTATCGTGAACGGTTACTTAGCTCAAGAATGTATGGATTTCTGTTCAATGTATTTGTCTGATCTTACTACAAGAATAAACAGACCAATGAGAAATGAAGAAGAACAATATGAGCAAATTGAACCCAGTTTTCCATCACTTCCTCAAACAGGAGGAATTCCTGGATCATATACATTGAAGACATTAAGCCATGAAGAGCGGGAGATGGCACATCGCACAGTTTTGTTCAACTGTGATTTGTTCGATGACTATATCAGGTAACAAAATTGAATATGTATATCTTACATATATATCTGTTAAACTATTCATATTTTTTTATCTACAGGGAACATAAAACAATGATAAATAGGAAGCATCGTTCTTTATCTTTGAGAAGGAGAGAGACTTTGCATAGCAAAGAGTTTTCTGCTTGGTTAAAATTGAAGGTAAAAATATTACTGTTTAAATTAATTATTTCAATATTTACTTAAGTTTAACTGTCATTTATATTGCAGGTATTGAGTTTGTCTGCTGACTCTGTCTCTGAGGAAATAAGAGCTTTGGCTTTTGGTCCTAATACCGTGGTTCGTGACTGTAAATCAATTGTTATCAATGGGTACAGATTTATTGTCACTGAACGAGCCAAAAACATGAGAACACAACATGATGGTATTATGGTTACTGCCACAACAGATTGTTATGCCAGCGCATCAGATAGTAGACCGTGACTTGAAAATGTGGGTTATTATGGAGTCGTTGAGAAAATAATAATATTGGATTATTACTCTCATGGACGAGTCACAATGATGAAATGCCATTGGTTTGATTCGATGACGAGACATGGCACATTTATTGATGATTGTGGATTTTGAGTAATTAATATGACCCGCACTCTTGCAACCGAAGAACCATATGTGTTGGCATCAATGGCTAAACAAGTTTTTTATGTCAAAGATCAACTTCAACCTGAATTTTGTGTCGTAGTTGAAGTAATTCCAAGACATATTTTTGATGATGCTGATGATGGAATTGACACTGTCCCTATTGCCATTGGAACCAATCCATTTATTTCTTTTGATGACTCCAATAGCTCAATTGTCAGAGTTGATTGTGAACCTGAAGTTGTGGTTGGAAATATATAGAATCATTCATCCATGTTCTCAATTCTTTTGGTTTACCTCGAGTTGGGTTGTTAAGGTTGGTAATATTCATATTTATTTAGTATTGATCACAAATATGTTTTAGCTGACTTGACCGTTATGTGAATTTTCAATGTTTATTGGTTGCTGTTTTATTTGAATTGCATTTTCTAATTTGGAATTGAACTGTATTCAAACCAAATCAAACAATATTTCTAACTTGGTGAACATTACAACTTGTATGTTTTATTAAATTCATTCAAGCTCTTCTAAAACAATTGATAGCTAAATTACCAATGAATCCCCTCATTCCCTCATATATTTAGTTTTTTGGTTTACACATTAATTTTCTTTTTCTAATTAATTACATATTTGTTTTCCAATGCAGGAAATGAAGCCAATTGAAGAGAGACGAAGAAAAAAAATGGCGGAGAACAATCGTCGGATGGAGGAGATGGGCATTCCACCATTAGTGCCTACAGTGAGTACTTTATTTCATATATATATATATATATATTTACAGAATATATAATGTCATGTGATTAATTTTTTTTGTAAACTTTTTTGTAGGATCCACCATTACGTCGACAGTTATTCGACGAGGAGCCTAGTACTGGTCCTAGTACTCAGGCCGGTGGTACGAGGAGGGTTCGTACCAGAGGTGGACATAGAGCTGCGCGTGCCCGACTAGACCCTGCCCCTCCCACTGACATTTCAGCCTTCCCACATTCTGATCCCGATGTGTCGTTAGGGACACACGGGATATTTAGACCTCCCATGTTTTCGCTACCTTCTGCATCTTCTGCCCCATCATTTTCACATCCCATGATGATTCCCACTCCCCAGTCAGCATCAGGTCATACAGTTGTTCCATCTTCTTTTCCTTCTACTTCTGTCTCTCCGAGCTTTTATATTCCATCGTCTTCGACTCCTGTTCCACCAGAGGGTGTTCCATCAGGTTCTGTGGATCCGGCGCCACTCATTGATCAGACTAGCACAGGTATATTTATAAAACCCTATCAAATTTTTATAGCAATATTTATTTTCATTATAACATGTTTTGATAAAATATTTGTTTTTCTTTCATGACAGATACATCTACTGAAAGGAGGCGGGGGCGGGGCCGTACACGCATGTGTTCGGTGTGGAACCGTCGCACACAGGTTATGGTGGAATATAATGAAGACAATCAGATGGTTGAGAAAACAGGGCAGCAATGTCGGAGTTTTATGGCGACGCTTGCCAAATACTCCGACATCATTCCCGTCAGCCCGCTGTCGTGGAGACATTTGCCACATGAGGTCAAAGATAGAGCTTGGGCAGAGATATGGGTAAAAAAATCTGTTGTATTTAATGCCATGAATTTTTTTTGTATTTATATAAATTAATATTTTCATTTCAGCTTCGATTTAATTTTCCTGATGGTGAGGGTGCACGAATGGAACGTCTAAAGGATTTTGGCGAGCTTTGGAGAGCCTACAAGCATGAGCTGTATATTGGCTGGCGTGCTAGAGTTGGCACTGAGTTAGAGGCGGTACCAGTCGTGGATGATTGTCCTATAGAGCAGTATCGTCAGATGATTACTCATTGGACGAGTACCCAGTTTAAGGTATGAATTACATTTGAGGTATTTAAATAATTACTTTCAAGTTTTGCATTAATATTATCCTTTGCATTATCGAATTTTATTTAGGAATCATCTGGAAAAAATAAAAAAAACATTGATGCAAAAAAATACCTCCATACACTAGGACGCACGACGATGCCGGATCATGAGAGGCAGCAGGTATGACAATTGTTTATAAGTTTTCTTTACGACTTACATTTTCTTTTGTTTCCTCAATTATTTAATTATTTTCTGAAGTCTTTATATAAATCTTGTTTTCAATGTCATTGTAGAGGTAAGTACAAAATATTGAAGGACGTGTGCCTCGAGCAAAACTGTTTTGCTCGAGTAGACGAAAAAAGGATGGACGTGCTGTCAACGAAGCGACTCAGCAGCAGATTGTAAGTTTTAATCTGTTGATTTTATATTTTAATATCTATTTCGTAACTTAACAATATATTTATATTTGTAACAGGATGCTTTAGAGGCCCTCGATGCCCAAGAAGCAGACAATTTTGGGCCATCTGATCACTTACATCAGGTGTTGGGAGATGATCATTCTGGCAGAGTACGCTGCCGACCTAGGATAGCCCCGACGAGGTATTGGCCTGCCTCAGGTACGAGTTGTAGTGCCACCGAGCTGCAGCAAGTTAGGGCACAGGTAGAACAGGCTGAGAAAAGGGCCACAGAGACGGCAGAATAGTCTGCAAGGGCAAACAGTGCATTTATGAAATTTATTGAAGTTCTACGTCCAACACTTCCAGCAGAGGCCAGCCCAGCGATTGATGAATACATGTCGTCGATACATTCTATATATGGTGCACCAGGTGGCAGTTCCAGTGGTGGTCAGGCCGATGTCGAGCTTGAAGATGATGATGGCGAGCAGTCTTATGCGGAAGAGGAGGGAGATGAGGAGGGCGAGGAGGAGGGCGAAGGCGAGGAGGAAGGCGTTGTGGAGGGTGAGGACGATGAGGAGGACGATGACGAGGGCGATGATGATGATGATGATGGAGATGGTGATGCTGATGTGGGACATATTGATCCGTTACATTTTTGACTTGAGATTTGATGTTTAATCTATTCTAGTTGTTGGTTTTATCTAGACTCGTAGTATAGTATTGGAGTTGAGTTATTTTTATATATTGTCTGTTTTTATGGATGTTGTTGTCTTTTAGTGGTTGTGTGTTTGAGAACTCCCTGGACAACCCCCCTCATTCTTGGACCCTGGACAACCCCCCCTCCCCCTTGGACCCCGAACACCCACCAAACACCCCCCGGACAGCCCCGCGGACAGCCCCCTGGACAGCCCCCTGGACAGCCCCCCGTACAGCCCCCAACCCTCCACCCTGGACCCCGGATAGCCCCCCGGACAGCCCCCCGGACAACCCCCCCACCCTCCCCCTTGGACCCCGGACAACCCCCCAAACACCCCCCGGACAACCCCCTGAACAACCCCGGACAACCCCCTGAACAACCACCGGACAGCCCCCTAAACAACCCCGGACAACCCCCTGAAGAACCCTCAAACACCCTCCGGACAGACCCCGCACAGCCCCCCCACCCTCATCCTTGGTCCCCGGACAGCCCCCCGGACACCCACCGGACAGCCCCCCCGGACAGCCCCCGCGGACAGCCCCCTGGACAGCCCCCCGTACAGCCCCCAACCCTCCACCCTGGACCCCGGATAGCCCCCCGGACAGCCCCCCGGACAACCCCCCCACCCCCCCCCCCCTTGGACCCCGGACAACCCCCCCACCCCCCCTTGGACCTCGGACAACCCCCCAAACACCCCCCGGACAGCCCCCTGAACACGTCACGAATAATAATTAGAATGTTCCCCGGTGGTTTCAGCTCAATCCGAGGTCGTACGCTATGAATTTGACCGTTGGACGCCCGTTCTGGCCGTTTATGACACCATAACTGCGTTGTCGGTCACCGCGGGCACACGACAAGTCCGATTGACGTGCCGTCTGCTCGACCACTTCAGAAATCACTCACCCGTATTTGTCGTCTGATTTCAGGCCATTCCGACATCGTTCGGCCCGTTTGGACCCCCCTCACGCGCGTTTACGAAGCGCGCGCATCACTTAAAACACTAATATTGAGCCGTACCGCGCAAACCGCACGTCCGATTAACGTGCCGTCTGCACGTACACGTCAAGAATAATAATTAGAATGTTTCACGGTGGTTTCGGGTGAATCCGTGGTCGTCCGCTATGAATTTGACCGTTGGACGCCCGTTTTGGCCGTTTATGACACCATAACTGCGTTGTCGGTCACCGCGGGCACACGGCACGTCCGATTGACGTGCCGTCTGCTCGACCACTTCATAAATCACTCACCCGTATTTTTCGTCTGATTTTAGGCCATTCCGACATCGTTCGGCCCATTTGGACCCCCCTCACGCGCGTTTACGAAGCGCGCGCATCACTTAAAACACTAATATTGAGTCGTACCGCGCAAACCGCACGTCCGATTGACGTGCCGTCTGCGCGTACACGTCACGAATAATAATTAGAATGTTTCACGGTGGTTTCAGCTCAATCCGAGGTCGTACGCTATGAATTTGACCGTTGGACGCCCGTTTTGGCCGTTTATGACACCATAACTGCGTTGTCGGTCACCGCGGGCACACGCCAAGTCCGATTGACAAGCCGTCTGCTCGACCACTTCAGAAATCAGTCACCCGTATTTGTCGTCTGATTTCAGGCCATTCCGACATCGTTCGGCCCGTTTGGACCCCCCTCACGCACGTTTACGAAGCGCGTGCATCACTTAAAACACTAATATTGAGCCGTACCGCGCAAACCGCACGTCCGATTGACGTGCCGTCTGCGCGTACACGTCACGAATAATAATTAGAATGTTTCACGGTGGTTTCGGGTGAATCCGTGGTCGTCCGCTATGAATTTGACCATTGGACGCCCGTTCTGGCCGTTTATGACACCATAACTGCGTTGTCGGTCACCGCGGGCACACGACAAGTCCGATTGACGTGCCGTCTGCTCGACCACTTCATAAATAACTCACCCGTATTTTTCGTCTGATTTCAGGCCATTCCGACATCGTTCGGCCCGTTTGGACCCCCCTCACGCGCGTTTACGAAGCGCGCGCATCACTTAAAACATTAATATTGAGCCGTACCGCGCAAACCGCACGTCCGATTGACGTGACGTCTGCGCGTACACGTCACGAATAATAATTAGAATTTTTCACGGTGGTTTCGGGTGAATCTGTGGTCGTCCGCTATGAATTTGACCGTTGGACGCCCGTTCTGGCCGTTTATGACACCATAACTGCGTTGTCGGTCACCGCGGGCACACGACAAGTCCGATTGATGTGCCGTCTGCTCGACCACTTCATAAATAACTCACCCATATTTGTCGTCTGATTTCAGGCCATTCCGACATCGTTCGGCCCGTTTGGACCCCCCTCACGCGCGTTTACGAAGCGCGCGCATCACTTAAAACACTAATATTGAGCCGTACCGCGCAAACCGCACGTCCGATTGACGTGCCGTCTGCGCGTACACGTCACGAATAATAATTAGAATGTTTCACGGTGGTTTCGGGTGAATCCGTGGTCGTCCGCTATGAATTTGACCGTTGGACGCCCGTTTTGGCCGTTTATGACACCATAACTGCGTTGTCGGTCACCGCGGGCACACGGCACGTCCGATTGACGTGCCGTCTGCTCAACCACTTCATAAATCACTCACCCGTATTTGTCGTCTGATTTTAGGCCATTCCGACATCGTTCGGCCCGTTTGGACCCCCCTCACGCGCGTTTACGAAGCGCGCACATCACTTAAAACACTAATATTGAGCCGTACCGCGCAAACCGCACGTCCGATTGACGTGCCGTCTGCGCGTACACGTCACGAATAATAATTAGAATGTTTCACAGTGGTTTCAGCTCAATCCGAGGTCGTACGCTATGAATTTGACCGTTGGACGCCCGTTCTGGCCGTTTATGACACCATTACTGCGTTGTCGGTCACCGCGGGCACACGCCAAGTCCGATTGACGTGCCGTCTGCTCGACCACTTCAGAAATCAGTCACCCGTATTTGTCGTCTGATTTCAGGCCATTCCGACATCGTTCGGCCCGTTTGGACCCCCCTCACGCACGTTTACGAAGCGCGCGCATCACTTAAAACACTAATATTGAGCCGTACCGCGCAAACCGCACGTCCGATTGACGTGCCGTCTGCGCGTACACGTCACGAATAATAATTAGAATGTTTCACGGTGGTTTTGGGTGAATCCGTGGTCGTCCGCTATGAATTTGACCGTTGGACGCCCGTTTTGGCCGTTTATGACACCATAACTGCGTTGTCGGTCACCGCGGGCACACGACAAGTCCGATTGACGTGCCGTCTGCTCGACCACTTCATAAATAACTCACCCGTATTTGTCGTCTGATTTCAGGCCATTCCGACATCGTTCGGCCCGTTTGGACCCCCCTCATGCGCGTTTACGAAGCGCGCGCATCACTTAAAACACTAATATTGAGCCGTACCGCGCAAACCGCACGTCCGATTGACGTGCCGTCTGCGCGTACACGTCACGAATAATAATTAGAATGTTTCACGGTGGTTTCGGGTGAATCCGTGGTCGTCCGCTATGAATTTGACCGTTGGACGCCCGTTCTGGCCGTTTATGACACCATAACTGCGTTGTCGGTCACCGCGGGCACACGACAAGTCCGATTGACGTGCCGTCTGCTCGACCACTTCATAAATAACTCACCCGTATTTTTCGTCTGATTTCAGGCCATTCCGACATCGTTCGGCCCGTTTGGACCCCCCTCACGCGCGTTTACGAAGCGCGCGCATCACTTAAAACACTAATATTGAGCCGTACCGCGCAAACCGCACGTCCGATTGACGTGCCGTCTGCGCGTACACGTCACGAATAATAATTAGAATGTTTCACGGTGGTTTCAGCTCAATCCGAGGCCGTCCGCTATGAATTTGACCGTTGGACGCCCGTTTTGGCCGTTTATGACACCATAACTGCTTTGTCGGTCACCGCGGGCACACGGCACGTCCGATTGACGTGCCGTCTGCTCGACCACTTCATAAATCACTCACCCGTATTTGTCGTCTGATTTTAGGCCATTCCGACATCGTTCGGCCCGTTTGGACCCCCCTCACACGCGTTTACGAAGCGCGCGCATCACTTAAAACACTAATATTGAGCCGTACCGCGCAAACCGCACGTCCGATTGACGTGCCGTCTACGCGTACACGTCACGAATAATAATTAGAATGTTTCACGGTGGTTTCGGCTCAATCCGAGGTCGTACGCTATGAATTTGACCGTTGGACGCCCGTTCTGGCCGTTTATGACACCATAACTGCGTTGTCGGTCACCGCGGGCACACGACAAGTCCGATTGACGTGCCGTCTGCTCGAACACTTCAGAAATCACTCACCCGTATTTGTCGTCTGATTTCAGGCCATTCCGACATCGTTCGGCCCGTTTGGACCCCCCTCACGCGCGTTTACGAAGCGCGCGCATCACTTAAAACACTAATATTGAGCCGTACCGCGCAAACCGCACGTCCGATTGACGTGCCGTCTACGCGTACACGTCACGAATAATAATTAGAATGTTTCAAGGTGGTTTCGGGTGAATCTGTGGTCGTCCGCTATGAATTTGACCGTTGGACGCCCGTTCTGGCCGTTTATGACACCATAACTGCGTTGTCGGTCACCGCGGGCACACGACAAGTCCGATTGATGTGCCGTCTGCTCGACCACTTCATAAATAACTCACCCGTATTTGTCGTCTGATTTCAGGCCATTCCGACATCGTTCAGCCCGTTTGGACCCCCCTCACGCGCGTTTACGAAGCGCGCGCATCACTTAAAACACTAATATTGAGCCGTACCGCGCAAACCGCACGTCCGATTGACGTGCCGTCTGCGCGTACACGTCACGAATAATAATTAGAATGTTTCACGGTGGTTTCGGGTGAATCCGTGTTCGTCCGCTATGAATTTGACCGTTGGACGCCCGTTTTGGCCGTTTATGACACCATAACTGCGTTGTCGGTCACCACGGGCACACGGCACGTCCGATTGACGTGCCGTCTGCTCGACCACTTCATAAATCACTCACCCGTATTTGTCGTCTGATTTTAGGCCATTCCGACATCGTTCGGCCCGTTTGGACCCCCCTCACGCGCGTTTACGAAGCGCGCGCATCACTTAAAACACTAATATTGAGCCGTACCGCGCAAACCGCACGTCCGATTGACGTGCCGTCTGCGCGTACACGTCACGAATAATAATTAGAATGTTTCACGGTGGTTTCAGCTCAATCCGAGGTCGTACGCTATGAATTTGATTGTTGGACGCCCGTTCTGGCCGTTTATGACACCATTACTGCGTTGTCGGTCACCGCGGGCACACGCCAAGTCCGATTGACGTGCCGTCTGCTCGACCACTTCAGAAATCAGTCACCCGTATTTTTCGTCTGATTTCAGGCCATTCCGACATCGTTCGGCCCGTTTGGACCCCCCTCACGCACGTTTACGAAGCGCGCGCATCACTTAAAACACTAATATTGACCGTACCGCGCAAACCGCACGTCCGATTGACGTGCCGTCTGCGCGTACACGTCACGAATAATAATTAGAATGTTTCACGGTGGTTTCGGGTGAATCCGTGGTCGTCCGCTATGAATTTGACCGTTGGACGCCCGTTCTGGCCGTTTATGACACCATAACTGCGTTGTCGGTCACCGCGGGCACACGACAAGTCCGATTGACGTGCCGTCTGCTCGACCACTTCATAAATAACTCACCCGTATTTGTCGTCTTATTTCAGGCCATTCCGACATCGTTCGGCCCATTTGGACCCCCCTCACGCGCGTTTACGAAGCGCGCGCATCACTTAAAACACTAATATTGAGCCGTACCGCGCAAACCGCACGTCCGGTTGACGTGCCGTCTGCGCGTAAACGTCACGAATAATAATTAGAATGTTTCACGGTGGTTTCAGCTCAATCCGAGGCCGTCCGCTATGAATTTGACCGTTGGACGCCCGTTTTGGCCGTTTGTGACACCATAACTGCGTTGTCGGTCACCGCGGGCACAC
This sequence comes from Viscum album, assembly GCA_963277665.1. NCBI lineage: Eukaryota > Viridiplantae > Streptophyta > Magnoliopsida > Santalales > Viscaceae > Viscum > Viscum album. The sequence goes on along the minus strand of CAUJRU010004050.1, from coordinate 4,960 downwards.
GGCACGTCCGATTGACGTGCCGTCTGCTCGACCACTTCATAAATCACTCACCCGTATTTGTCGTCTGATTTTAGGCCATTCCGACATCGTTCGGCCCGTTTGGACCCCCCTCACGCGCGTTTACGAAGCGCTCGCATCACTTAAAACACTAATATTGAGACGTACCGCGCAAACCGCACGTTCGATTGACGTGCCGTCTGCGCGTACACGTCACGAATAATAATTAGAATGTTCCCCGGTGGTTTCAGCTCAATCCGAGGTCGTACGCTATGAATTTGACCGTTGGACGCCCGTTCTGGCCGTTTATGACACCATAACTGCGTTGTCGGTCACCGCGGGCACACGACAAGACCGATTGACGTGCCGTCTGCTCGACCACTTCAGAAATCACTCACCCGTATTTGTCGTCTGATTTCAGGCCATTCCGACATCGTTCGGCCCGTTTGGACCCCCCTCACGCGCGTTTACGAAGCGCGCGCATCACTTAAAACACTAATATTGAGCCGTACCGCGCAAACCGCACGTCCGATTGACGTGCCGTCTGCGCGTACACGTCACGAATAATAATTAGAATGTTTCACGGTGGTTTCGGCTCAATCCGAGGTCGTACGCTATGAATTTGACCGTTGGACGCCCGTTCTGGCCGTTTATGACACCATAACTGCGTTGTCGGTCACCGCGGGCACACGACAAGTCCGATTGACGTGCCGTCTGCTCGACCACTTCATAAATAACTCACCCGTATTTTTCGTCTGATTTCAGGCCATTCCGACATCGTTCGGCCCGTTTGGACCCCCCTCACGCGCGTTTACGAAGCGCGCGCATCACTTAAAACACTAATATTGAGTCGTACCGCGCAAACCGCACGTCCGATTGACGTGCCGTCTGCGCGTACACGTCACGAATAATAATTAGAATGTTTCACGGTGGTTTCAGCTCAATACGAGGTCGTCCGCTATGAATTTGACCGTTGGACGCCCGTTCTGGCCGTTTATGACACCATAACTGCGTTGTCGGTCACCGCGGGCACACGACAAGTCTGATTGACGTGCCGTCTGCTCGACCACTTCATAAATCACTCACCCGTATTTGTCGTCTGATTTCAGGCCATTCCGACATCGTTCGGCCCGTTTGGACCCCCCTCACGCGCGTTTACGAAGCGCGCGCATCACTTAAAACACTAATATTGAGCCGTACCGCGCAAACCGCACGTCCGATTGACGTGCCGTCTGCGCGTACACGTCACGAATAATAATTAGAATGTTTCACGGTGGTTTCGGGTGAATCCGTGGTCGTCCGCTATGAATTTGACCGTTGGACGCCCGTTTTGGCCGTTTATGACACCATTACTGCGTTGTCGGTCACCGCGGGCACACGGCACGTCCGATTGACGTGCCGTCTGCTCGACCACTTCATAAATCACTCACCCGTATTTGTCGTCTGATTTTAGGCCATTCCGACATCGTTCGGGCTGTTTGGACCCCCCTCACGCGCGTTTACGAAGCGCGCGCATCACTTAAAACACTAATATTGAGCCGTACCGCGCAAACCGCACGTCTGATTGACGTGCCGTCTGCGCGTACACGTCACGAATAATAATTAGAATGTTTCACGGTGGTTTCAGCTCAATCCGAGGTCGTACGCTATGAATTTGACCGTTGGACGCCCGTTCTGGCCGTTTATGACACCATTACTGCGTTGTCGGTCACCGCGGGCACACGCCAAGTCCGATTGACATGTCGTCTGCTCGACCACTTCAGAAATCAGTCACCCGTATTTGTCGTCTGATTTCAGGCCATTCCGACATCGTTCGGCCCGTTTGGACCCCCCTCACGCACGTTTACGAAGCGCCCGCATCACTTAAAACACTAATATTGAGCCGTACCGCGCAAACCGCACGTCCGATTGACGTGCCGTCTGCGCGTACACGTCACGAATAATAATTAGAATGTTTCACGGTGGTTTCGGGTGAATCTGTGGTCGTCCGCTATGAATTTGACCGTTGGACGCCCGTTCTGGCCGTTTATGACACCATAACTGCGTTGTCGGTCACCGCGGGCACACGACAAGTCCGATTGACGTGCCGTCTGCTCGACCACTTCATAAATAACTCACCCGTATTTGTCGTCTGATTTCAGGCCATTCCGACATCATTCGGCCCATTTGGACCCCCCTCACGCGCGTTTACGAAGCGCGCACATCACTTAAAACACTAATATTGAGCCGTACCGCGCAAACCGCACGTCCGATTGACGTGTCGTCTGCGCGTACACGTCACGAATAATAATTAGAATGTTTCACGGTGGTTCCGGGTGAATCCGTGGTCGTCCGCTATGAATTTGACCGTTGGACGCCCGTTCTGGCCGTTTATGACACCATAACTGTGTTGTCGGTCACCGCGGGCACACGACAAGTCCGATTGACGTGCCGTCTGCTCGACCACTTCATAAATAACTCACCCGTATTTGTCGTCTGATTTCAGGCCATTCCGACATCGTTCGGCCCGTTTGGACCCCCCTCACGCGCGTTTACGAAGCGCGCGCATCACTTAAAACACTAATATTGAGCCGTACCGCGCAAACCGCACGTCCGATTGACGTGCCGTCTGCGCGTACACGTCACGAATAATAATTAGAATGTTTCACGGTGGTTTCGGGTGAATCCGTGGTCGTTCGCTATGAATTTGACCGTTGGACGCCCGTTTTGGCCGTTTATGACACCATAACTGCGTTGTCGGTCACCGCGGGCACACGGCACGTCCGATTGACGTGCCGTCTGCTCGACCACTTCATAAATCACTCACCCGTATTTGTCGTCTGATTTCAGGCCATTCCGACATCGTTCGGCCCGTTTGGACCCCCTCACGCGCGTTTCGAAGCGCGCGCATCACTTAAAACATGAATATTGATCCGTACCGGGCAAACCGCACGTCCGATTGACGTGCCGACTGCGCGTACACGTCACGAATAATAATTAGAATGTTTCACGGTGGTTTCAGCTCAATCCGAGGCCGTCCGCTATGAATTTGACCGTTGGACGCCCGTTTTGACCGTTTATGACACCAGAACTGCGTTGTCGGTCACCGCGGGCACACGGCACGTCCGATTGACGTGCCGTCTGCTCGACCACTTCATAAATCAGTCACCCGTATTTGTCGTCTTATTTCAGGCCATTCCGACATCGTTCGGCCCGTTTGGACCCCCCTCACGCGCGTTTACGAAGCGCGCGCATCACTTAAAACACTAATATTGAGCCGTACCGCGCAAACCGCACGTCCGATTGACGTTCCGTCTGCGCGTACACGTCACGAATAATAATTAGAATGTTTCACGGTGGTTTCGGGTGAATCCGTGGTCGTACGCTATGAATTTGACCGTTGGACGCCCGTTTTGGCCGTTTATGACACCATAACTGCGTTGTCGGTCACCGCGGGCACACGGCACGTCCGATTGACGTGTCGTCTGCTCGACCACTTCATAAATCACTCACCCGTATTTATCGTCTGATTTCAGGCCATTCCGACATCGTTCGGCCTGTTTGGACCCCCTCACGCGCGTTTCGAAGCGCGCGCATCACTTAAAACATGAATATTGATCCGTACCGGGCAAACCGCACGTCCGATTGACGTGCCGTCTGCGCGTACACGTCACGAATAATAATTAGAATGTTTCACGGTGGTTTCAGCTCAATCCGGAGACGCGGTGTGGCCGACACCACTCAAAGTGTCCGTCTTTTGTTTCAAAAGGACGTCATTTTAAGTGAAAAGCATCAACTGGCTTACGGAAAACCGACCAAACGCATTCCGAATCTGTTGATAATTTATCCCAACAATCCATGGGTCATATGTGACGTGTACGAGCCAACCCGGGATGAATCCGAGTCGCGGTGTGGCCGGGATAAGTTTAAGTGGCTCTCTTTTGTTTAAAATGAACACCATTTTAAGTACATACGGAAAAACGACCAAACGGATTCGGTTTCCGTTGAAACTTTAGGAGAACGATCCATGAGTCATATGTGACGTGTACGAATCAACCCCGCCACAATCGGAGGTGCGGTGTGGCCGGTATCACTTCAGGTGTATGTATTTTGTTTAAAATGGACATCATTTGAGGTAAAAATATATGGTATAGAAAAAGCCGATCATATTATGAATTGAATTTCAGATTCCACGTATAATTGTCATCTAAATTTTAAATTGAATTCTATATGAATTATGTATGTTTATGAATTCTAATTTAATTATGGATTTGTATAGTTTCAGGATCCATTATATGTTAAATGTGTATGAATTTGTTCGTAATTGAATATGTATGTTTTATTTTATTACTGGTACAATAGTTGGATCGAAAATGAGGTGAAAATGAGGTGAAAATGAGGTGAAAATGAGGTGAAAATGAGGCCTGATGACTGGTGGTGATGGACAGGGGACAGGGGCTGTGCAAATTGCAGGGTGCTGCAATTTGCAGCATAGGGTATGCCAACGGTTTCAAACCGTTGGCATATAAGTTTTTAGCATGTCTTTTCCCAATGGTTCTAAACCGTTGGGAAAGACTTCACCAATTCCCAACGATTTGAAACCGTTGGGAAAATGTTCCACATGGTATATCCCAACGGTTTGGAACCGTTGGGAACATGTGTGGTATTTGGTTTTCCCAACGGTTTGGGAGAACCGTTGGGAAAAACTATCCCAACGGTTTACCCAAACCGTTGGGGTAGGGTAACTTCTATGGGCCTATTGCAACGGTTGCCAGTAAACCGTTGGGAAAACCTTTCCCAACGGCTTACTTCCCAACGGTATAATTAACTTCATTTTATTGTGCGTGAAGAAAGATATTGAACTTATTATTATTTACAGAAAACCATATATATCTAATGAAATCTTGAGATGTTGGAATGGATGAACCACATGTTCAAAAGGCCATATATCACTTCAATTTCTCCATCAATATTTGTGTAATCT
>CAUJRU010004049.1:0-24852 GCA_963277665.1 Viscum album | reverse complement strand
CAGTAGTATGTCCTAGGATATCATAAATTATCTAATCATTTTATAAATCCTTATAAGTTTTAATCCTCACTTTTGTAAGTTAATTCAGTCATAAATATTTAGGTTGATTAACTTTCTGATTTTTTAAAATTCATTCACAACTAATTATTCAATCCATTTTTTGTTTGATTAACAGTAGTACAAGTTTTATTTATTAAGAACAATCCAATTTATCTTTTAAACACTTTGGACTCATTACTGATATTTTGTATGACTACAGACATGTCAGGGGAAGAGGCAGAAAATCCACATCATCCATCTGAGGCATCTACGTCTCAGGGTCGAGGTATGTTTGAATGTCATTGTCTATATTTTTTATGTAATTGACATATATATATATATATAACATTTGTCAATTTATATATAAAATTGTTTTCAACAGGATCAGACCTCGGCTGCTTCTTCCTCTCGCAGGAGAGGCCCTGGTCGTGGCATATTATCATGGAATTCCGACACGACGATAGATGTTTCATTTGATTAGGTATTTCATCCCGTGGGACCGAATGCCCCGGCATTTATTCGTCAGCTGGGTCATATCATACGTGACCCACATCGATTTCCATTGACCACGCGTGATTGGGCTTTTATCCCTCAGGACACATTAGATCGTCTATGGAGGGAGGTTCAGGTAAGAAAATAATTTCACTTTATTTTCTATTTATAAATAATACTAATATGTTTGATTATTTTCATTATAGCAAAATTTGAAAGTATGCCCTGAAGAGTTTCGGCCGGTGTGTATGAGCAAATGCCGTAAGCTGTGGAAAGATTATAAAGGCAAGGTGAAGAGGGACCACTGGATACCAAATGTGGGTGCCCTTGACATTTTGGAAAAAGTCCCGAGAGGTGTCCTCCCAGCTCAGTGGCGTGACATGGTTGCATATTGGTCTACTGAGGGTGTTGCGGTTTGTATATTAATTATTTTGCTGTATATATATTTTCAAGAATATGTGATTTGTTTGAAATTTGAATGAATTGAATGTAGGAGGTGTCAACACGCCATTCGGAGAATCGAGCGTTGCAGGGACCAGCTCACAGGCTCGGGACTCGTCACGTGTCTCAGATCCGACATGAGGTATATATTATTCATTTTTTAATTTATTAATTAATATGGTTTTGTGTTTATATTCTTTTAATATACAGTTGCGAGGGCAAGGTGCAGCAACTGATAAAATGTCGGTGTGGATAAGGACTCGTGATCGCAATGATCCAGAGGTTGCAGCATTGATAGTAAGTGTCTGTACTTACCAATAATTACATAAATCTATATATTAACATATATATATTTATATATATTTAAATATTTCACAGGATCAATTTGAAGCTGAGTTAGAACATCTGCCAGAGGACCAGTGACAGCTTCCCATGCGACGGATGAGATCTTTCATCGCATTATTGGTCGGGACGGGCATGGCTATAGTTTGACCTATGGAGCAGGGATTCCTCGTTCTGTAGTGTCACGCGCTGCGGTTGTCGGTCCTGCTGTTGCTCATATGACACAGAAGATGTCAGATTTTGAGGCACGGCTGCGCGCTTCCGAGGAGACAAATGCGCAATTGACAGCTGAGGTTAGAGCACTGCGGGAATATGTGCGTCGAGCTGATGGTACAGGGGATCATACGACGCAGGTATATACTGTATTTATTTATTTAATTTAAATTATTTTTGTTATTAAAATATTTATAATGTTTATTTGTTGTAGGCACCTGGCCCACCAGAAGGAGGTAGCAGTGATGGCAACGCGTGACGCACCATATATTCACGAGATATGTTTTTTGTTTTTACTGGTAGGGTTGACATTGATGTACTGTATTTATTCATTTAAGTAATGCATTATTACCATCCATGGTGGTCTTTTAAATATTTTATACACATATTGAGTTTATGATCAGATAATCTTGAATGATTCTACATTTGAAAAAGTCGAACTAATTCCAACAGATCAATAAATCTGATATTATAGATTATGTATTATTAATATATTTTTTATAAATTTCTGTATGGTATCGATAAAAGAAATATGTATTAATTAGATGTTATCACTTTTATTTTTCACTTTTGTAATCAATGGGATGGCCTTTGCACCCCCGGAGAACCCCCCGCACCCCCGTACTGCCCCCCGCCACCCCCGTACAGGCCCCCCCGCCACCCCCGTACAGCCCCCCGCACCCACGTACAGCCCCCCCCCCCCCCCCCGCACCCCCGTACAGCCCCCCGCACCCCCGTACACCCCCCCCCCCCCCGCACCCCCGTACAGCCCCCCGCACCCCCGTACAGCCCCCCGCCACCCCCGTACAGGCCCCCGCCACCCCCGTACAGGCCCCCCGCCACCCCCGTACAGCCCCCCGCCACCACCCCCGTACAGCCCCCCGCCACCCCCGTACAGCCCCCCGCCACCCCCGTACAGCCCCCCGCACCCCCGTACAGCCCCCCGCCACCCCCGTACAGCCCCCCGCCACCCCCGTACAGCCCCCCGCCACCCCCGTACAGCCCCCCGCACCCGTACAGCCCCCCGCACCCCCGTACAGCCCCCCGCACCCCCGTACAGCCCCCCGCACCCCCGTACACCCCCCGCCACCCCCCGTACAGCCCCCCGCCACCCCCGTACAGCCCCCCGCCACCCCCCGTACAGGCCCCCCGCCACCCCCCTACAGCCCCCCGCCACCCCCGTACAACCCCCCGACACCCCCGTACAGCCCCCCGCCACCCCCGTACAGCCCCCCGCCACCCCAGTACAGCCCCCCGCCACCCCCGTACAGCCCCCCGACACCCCCGTACAGCCCCCCGACACCCCCGTACAGCCCCCCGCCACCCCCGTACAGCCCCCGCCACCCCCGTACAGCCCCCCGCCACCCCCGTACAGCCCCCCGACACCCCCGTACAATCCCCCGCACCCCCGTACAAGCCCCCCGCCACCCCCGTACAGCCCCCCGCCACCCCCGTACAGCCCCCCGCACCCCCGTACAGCCCCCCGCACCCCCGTACAGCCCCCCGCACCCCCCGTACATCCCCCCGCACCCCCGTACAGCCCCCCGCCACCCCCGTACAGGCCCCCGCCACCCCCGTACAGCCCCCCGCCACTGCCACCCCCGTACAAGCCCCCCGCCACCCCCGTACAGCCCCCCCGACACCCCCTTAAAACCCCCCGCACCCCCGTACAGCCCCCCGCCACCCCCCATACAGCCCCCGCCACCCCCGTACAGCCCCCCAATTGTGGCGTTTTCAGCAGCGCGACGCGCGCTGAAATGGCGCGTTGGGGGGTCAAAACCACCCCGAACGACTTTCGAATGCCACGAAACCGTACGACAACATCCGGGCATGAATTGTGAAATGGTCGGCCAGACGGCACCTCATTCAGAGGTGCCGTGTGACCGCGGCGGCCGGAAACGCGTTTCCGGCGCCATAAAACACCAAAACGGCGTGCGACGGTCCCATTCGGAGCAAACGTGCTCCAAACGACCTGAAATTGCACGGGAACGATAGAAATATTATTCCTGAGATACAGGAGGAGGCAGCACGTCCATCGGACGTGCGGTGCGCGCGGCACGTCCGATTGTGCCGTTTTCAGCAGCGCGGCGCGCGCTGAAATGACACGTTGGGGGGTCAAAACCACCCGAACGACCTCCGAATGCCACGAAACCGTACGAAAACATCCGGGGCGTGAATTGTGAAATGGTCGGCCAGACGGAACCTCATTCGGAGGTTCCGTGTGACCGCGGCGGCCGGAAACGCGTTTCCGGTGCCATAAAACACCAAAACGGCGTGCGGCGGTCCAATTCGGAGCAAACGTGCTCCGAACGACCTGAAACCGCACGGGGAATGATAGAAATATTATTCCTGAGATGCAGAAGGAGGCCGCACGTCCATCGGACGTGCGGTGCGCGCGGCACGTCCGATTATGCCGTTTTCAGCAGCGCGGTGCGCGCTGAAATGGCGCGTTGGGGGGTCAAAACCACCCGAACGACCTCCGAATGCCCACGAAACCGTACGAAAACATCCGGGGTGTGAATTGTGAAATGGTCGGCCAGACGGTACCTCATTCGGAGGTGCCGTGTGACCGCGGCGGCCGGAAACGCGTTTCCGGCGCCATTAAACACCAAAACGGCGTGCGACGGTCCAATTCGGAGCAAACGTGCTCCGAACGACCTGAAACCGCACGGGAACGATAGAGATATTATTCCTGAGATGCAGGAGGAGTCCGCACGTCCATCGGACGTGCGGTGCGCGCGGCACGTCCGATTGTGCCGTTTTCAGCAGCGCGGCGCGCGCTGAAATGGCGCGTTGGGGGGTCAAAACCACCCGAACGACCTCCGAATGCCACGAAACCGTACGAAAACATCCGGGGCGTGAATTGTGAAATGTTCGGCCAGACGGAACCTCATTCGGATGTGCCGTGTGACCGCGGCAGCCGGAAACGCGTTTCTGGAGCCATTAAACACCAAAACGGCGTGCGGCGGTCCAATTCGGAGCAAACGTGCTCCGAACGACCTGAAACCGCACGGGAACGATAGAAATATTATTTCTGAGATGCAGGAGGAGGCCGCACGTCCATCGGACGTGCGGTTCGCGCGGCACGTCCGATTGTGGCGTTTTCAGCAGTGCGGGGCGCGCTGAAATGGGCGCGTTGGGGGGTCCAAAACCACCCGAACGACCTCCGAATGCCACGAAACCGTACGACAACATCCGGGGCGTGAATTGTGAAATGGTCGGCCAGACGGCACCTCATTCGGAGGTGCCGTGTGACCGCGGCGGCCGGAAACGCGTTTCCGGCGCCATTAAACACCAAAATAGCGTGCGGCGGTCCAATTCGGAGAAAACGTGCTCCGAACGACCTGAAACCGCACGGGAACGATAGAAATATTATTCCTGAGATGCAGGAGGAGGCCGCACGTCCATCGGAAGTGCGGTTCGCGCGGCACGTCCGATTGTGGCGTTTTTAGCAGCACGGCGCGCGCTGAAATGGCGCGTTGGGGGGTCAAAACCACCCGAACGACCTCCGAATGCCACGAAACCGTACGACAACATCCGGGGCCTGAATTGTGAAATGGTCAGCCAGACAGAACCTCATTCGGAGGCGCCGTGTGACCGCGGCGGCCAGAAACGCGTTTCCGGCGCCATAAAACACCAAAACGGCGTGCGACGGTCCCATTCGGATCAAACGTGCTCCGAACGCCCTGAAACCGCACGGGAACGATAGAAATATTATTCCTGAGATGCAGGAAGAGGCCGCACGTCCATCGGACGTGCGGTGCGCGCGGCACGTCCGATTGTGCCGTTTTCCGCAGCGCGGCGCGCGCTGAAATGGCGCGTTGGAGGGGGTCAAAACCACCCGAACGACCCTCCGAATGCCACGAAACCGTACGACAACATCCGGGGCGTGAATTGTGAAATGGTCGGCCCGACGGCACCTCATTCGGAGGTGCCGTGTGACCGCGGCGGGCTGGAAACGCGTTTCCGACGCCATTAAACACCAAAACGGCGTGCGACGGTCCAATTCGGAGCAAACGTGCTCCGAACGACCTGAAACCGCACGGAACGATAGAAATATTATTCCTGAGATGCAGGAGGAGTCCGCACGTCCATCGGACATGCGGTGCGCGTGGCACGTCCGATTGTGCCGTTTTCAGCAGCGCGGCGCGCCGCTGAAATGGCCCGTTGGGGGGTCAAAACCATCCGAACGGACCTCCGAATCCCACGAAACCGTACGACAACATCCGGGGCATGAATTTTGAAATGGTCGGCCAGACGGCACCTCATTCGGATGTGCCGTGTGACCGCGGCGGCCGGAAACGCGTTTCGGCGCCATTAAACACCAAAACGGCGTGCGGCGGTCCAATTCGGAGAAAACGTGCTCCGAACGACCTCAAACCGCACGGGAACGATAGAAATATTATTTCTGAGATGCAGGAGGAGGCCGCACGTCCATCGGACGTGCGGTTCGCGCGGGCACATCCGATTGTGGCGTTTTCAGCAGCGCGGCGCGTGCTGAAATGGCGCGTTGGGGGGTCAAAACCACCCGAACGACCTCCGAATGCCACGAAACCGTACGACAACATCCGGGGCGTGAATTGTGAAATGGTCGGCCAGACGGCACCTCATTCGGAGGTGCCGTGTGACCACGGCGGCCGGAAACGCGTTTCCGGCGCCATTAAACACCAAAATAGCGTGCGGCGGTCCAATTCGGAGAAAACGTGCTCCGAATGACCTGAAACCGCACGGAAATGATAGAAATATTATTCCTGAGATGCAGGAGGAGGCCGCACGTTCTATCGGACGTGCGGTTCGCGCGGCACGTCCGATTGTGGCGTTTTCAGCAGCGCGGCGCGCGCTGAAATGACGCGTTGGGGGGTCAAAACCACCCGAACGACCTCCGAATGCCATGAAACCGTACGACAACATCCGGAGCCTGAATTGTAAAATGGTCGGCCAGACGGCACCTCATTCGGAGGTGCCGTGTGACCGCGGCGGCCGGAAACGCGTTTCCGGCGCCATAAAACACCAAAACGGCGTGCGGCGGTCCCATTCGGAGAAAACGTGCTCCGAACGACCTGAAACCGCACGGGAACGATATAAATATTATTCCTGAGATGCAGGAAGAGGCCGCATGTCCATCGGACGTGCGGTGCGCGCGGCACGTCCGATTGTGCCGTTTTCAGCAGCGCGGCGCGCGCTGAAATGGCGCGTTGGGGGGTCAAAACCACCCGAACGACCTCCGAATGCCACGAAACCGTACGACAACATCCGGGGCGTGAATTGTGAAATGGTCGGCCAGACGGCACCTCATTCGGAGGTGCCGTGTGACCGCGGCGGCCGGAAACGCGTTTCCGGCGCCATAAAACACCAAAACGGGCGTGCGGCGGTCCCCATTCGGAGCAAACGTGCTCCGAACGACCTGAAACCGCACGAGAACAATAGAAATATTATTCCTGAGATGCAGGAGGAGGCCGCACGTCCATCGGATGTGCGGTTCGCGCAGCACGTCCGATTGTGGCGTTTTCAGCAGCACGGCGCGCGCTGAAATGACGCGTTGGGGGGTCAAAACCACCCGAACAACCCTCCGAATGCCACGAAACTGTACGAAAACATCCGGGGCGTGAATTGTAAAATGGTCGGCCAGACGGCACCTCATTCGGATGTGCCGTGTGACCGCGGCGGCCAGAAACGCGTTTCCGGCGCCATTAAACACCAAAAACGGCGTGCGGCGGTCCAATTCGGAGCAAACGTGCTCCGAACGACCTGAAAACCGCACGGGAACGATAGAAATATTATTCCTGAGATGCAGGAGGAGGCCGCACGTCCATCGGACGTGCGGTGCGCGCGACACGTCCGATTGTGCCGTTTTCAGCAGCGCGGCGCGCGCTGAAATGGCGCGTTGGGGGGTCAAAACCACCCGAACGACCTCCGAATGCCACGAAACCGTACGAAAACATCCGGGGCGTGGATTGTGAAATGGTCGGCCAGACGGCACCTCATTCGGAGGTGCCGTGTGACCGCGGCGGCCGGAAACGCGTTTCCGGCGCCATTAAACACCAAAACAGCGTGCGGCGGTCCAATTCGGAGAAAACGTGCTCCGAACGACCTGAAACCGCACGAGAACGATAGAAATATTATTCCTGAGATGCAGGAGGAGGCCGCACGTCCATCAGACGTGCGGTTCGCGCGGGCAACGTCCGATTGTGGCGTTTTCAGCAGCGCGGCGCGCGCAGAAATGGCGCGTTGGGGGGTCAAAAACCACACGAACGACCTCCGAATGCCACGAAACCGTACGACAACATCCGGGGCGTGAATTGTAAAATGGTCGGCCCAGACGGCACGCTCATTCAGAGGTGCCGTGTGACCGCGGCAGCCGGAAACGCGTTTCCGGCGCCATAAAACACCAAAACGGCGTGTGGCGGTCCCATTCGGAGCAAACGTGCTCCGAACGACCTGAAACCGCACGGGAACGATAGAAATATTATTCCTGAGATGCAGGAAGAGGCCGCACGTCCATCAGACGTGCGGTGCGCGCGGCACGTCCGATTGTGCCGTTTTCAACAGCGCGGCGCGCGCTGAAATGGCGCGTTGGGGGGGTCAAAACCACCCGAACGACCTCCGAATGCCACGAAACCGTACGACAACATCCGGGGCGTGAATTGTGAAATTTTCGGCCAGACGGCACCTCATTCGGAGGTTCCGTGTGACCGCGGCGGCCGGAAACGCGTTTCCGGCGCCACAAAACACCAAAACGGCGGCTCCGAACGACCTGAACCACACGGGAACGATAGAAATATTATTCCTGAGATGCAGGAGGAGTCCGCACGTCCATCGGACGTGCGGTGCGCGCGACACGTCCGATTGTGGCGTTTTCAGCAGCGCGGCGCGCGCTGAAATGGCGCGTCGGGGGGTCAAAACCACCCGAACGACCTCCCGAATGCCACGAAACCGTACGACAACATCCGGGGCTGAATTGTGAAATGGTCGGCCAGACGGCACCTCATTCGGATGTGCCGTGTGACCGCGGCGGCCGGAAACGCGTTTCTGGCGCCATAAAACACCAAAACGGCGTGCGACGGTCCAATCAGAGCAAACGTGCTCCGAACGACCTGAAACCGCACGGGAACCATAGAAATATTATTCCTGAGATGCAGGAGGAGTCCGAACGTCCATCGGACGTGCGGTGCGCGCGGCACGTCCGATTGTGCCGTTTTTCAGCAGCACGGCGCGCGCTGAAATGGCGCGTTGGAGGGTCAAAACCACCCGAACGACCTCCGAATGCCACGAAACCGTACGAAAACATCCGGGGCGTGAATTGTGAAATGGTCGGTTCAAACGGCACCTCATTCGGATGTGCCGGGTGACCGCGGGGCGGGCCGGAAACGCGTTTCAGGTGCCATTAAACACCAAAACGGCGTGCGGCGGTCCAATTCGGAGCAAACGTGCTTTGAACGACCTGAAAATCGCACGGGAACGATAGAATATTATTCCTGAGATGCAGGAGGAGGCCGCACGTCCATCGGACGTGCGGTGCGCGGCGCGGCACGTCCGATTGTGCCGTTTTCAGCCAGCGCGGCGCGCGCCTGAAATGGCGCGTTGGGGGGTCAAACCACCCGAATGACCTCCGAATGCCACAAAACCGTACGAAAACATCCGGTGCGTGAATTGTGAAATGGTCGGCCAGACGGAACCTCATTCGGGAGGTGCCGTGTGACCGCGGCGGCCGGAAACGCGTTTTCCGGCGCCATAAAACACCAAAACGGCGTGCGACGGTCCCATTCGAGCAAACCGTGCTCGAACGACCTAAAACCGCACGGAACGATAGAAATATTATTCCTGAGATTCAGGAGGAGGCCGCACGTCCATCGGACGTGCGGGTGCGGGGCGCGGCACGTCCGATTGTGCCGTTTTCAGCAGCGTGGCGCGCGCTGGAAATGACGCGTTGGGGGGTCAAAACCACACGAACCGACCTCCGAATGCCACGAAACCGTACGACAACATCCGGGGCGTGAATTGTGAAATGGTCGGCCAGACGGCACCTCAATTCGGAGGTGCCGTGTGACCGCGGCGGCCGGGAAACGCGTTTCCGGCGCCATAAAACACCAAAACGGCGTGCGGCGGTCCAATTCGGAGCAAACCGTGCTCCGAACGAACCTGAAACCGCACGGAACAATAGAAATATTATTCCTGAGATGGAGGAGGAGTCCGCACGTCCATCGGACGTGCGGGTGCGCACGACTCGTCCGATTTGTGCCGTTTTCAGCAGCGGCGCGCGCTGAAACGGCGCGTTGGGGGGGTCAAAACCACCCGAACTACCTCCGAATGCCACGAAACCGTACGACAACATCCGGGGCGTGAATTGTGAAATGGTCTGCCAGACGACACCTCATTCGGAGGTGCCGTGTGACCGCGGCGGCCGGAAACGCGTTTCCGGCGCCATAAAACACCAAAATGGCGTGCGGCGGTCCCATTCGGAGCAAACGTGCTCCGAACGACCTGAAACCGCACGGGAACGATAGAAATATTATTCCTGAGATGCAGGAGGAGGCCGCACGTCCATCGGACGTGCGGTTCGCAGCGGCACGTTTTCCGATTGTGGCGTTTTCAGCAGCGCGGCGCACGCTGAAATGGCGCGTTGGGGGGTCAAAACCACCCGAACGACCTCTGAATGCCACAAAAACCGTACGGCAACATCCGGAGCGTGAAATTTTGAAATGGTCGTCCAGACGGCACCTCATTCGGATGTGCCGTGTGACCGCGGGCGGCCGGAAACGCGTTTCCGGCGCCATTAAACACCAAAACGGCGTGCGGCGGTCCAATTCAGAGCAAACATGCTCCGAACGACCTGAAACCGCACGAGAACGATAGAAATATTATTCCTGAGATGCAGGAGGAGGCCGCACGTCCATCGGACGTGCGGTGCGCGCGGCACGTCCGATTGTGCCGTTTTCAGCAGCGCGGCGTGGCGCTGAAATGGCGCGTTGGGGGGGTCAAAACCACCCGAACGACCTCCGAATGCCACGAAACCGTACGACAACATCCGGGGCGTGAATTTTGAAATGGTCGGCCAGACGGCACCTCATTCGGAGGTGCCGTGTGACCGCGGCGTTCGAAAACGCGTTTCCGGCGCCATAAAACACCAAAACGGCGTGCGGCGGTCCCATTCGGAGAAAACGTGCTCCGAACGACCTGAAACCGCACGGAACGATAGAAATATTATTCCTGAAGATGCAGGAGGAGGCCGCACGTCCATCGGACGTGCGGTGCACGCGGCACGTCCGATTGTGCCGTTTTCAGTAGCGCGGCGCGCGCTGAAATGACGCGTTGGGGGGTCAAAACCACCCGAACGACCTCCGAATGCCACGAAACCGTACAAAAACATCCGGGGCGTGAATTGTGAAATGGTCGGCCAGACGGAACCTCATTCGGAGGTGCCGTGTGACCGCGGCGGCCAGAAACGCGTTTCCGGCGCCATAAAACACCAAAACGGCGTGCGGCG
Source organism: Viscum album (assembly GCA_963277665.1). NCBI lineage: Eukaryota > Viridiplantae > Streptophyta > Magnoliopsida > Santalales > Viscaceae > Viscum > Viscum album. The sequence continues at coordinate 13,841 of CAUJRU010004049.1, read as the reverse complement.
GTCCAATTCGGAGAAAACGTGCTCCGAACGACCTGAAACCGCACGGGAACGATAGAAATATTATTCCTGAGATGCAGGAGGAGTCCGCACGTCCATCGGACGGGCGGTGCGCGCGGCACGTCCGATTGTGGCGTTTTTCAGCAGCGCGGCGCGCGCTGAAATGGCGCTTTGGGGGGTCAAAACCACCCGAACGACCTCCGAATGCCACGAAACCGTACGACAACATCCGGGGCATGAATTGTGAAATGGTCGGCCAGACGGAACCTCATTCGGAGGTGCCGTGTGACCGCGGCGGCCGGAAACGCGTTTCCGACGCCTTAGAACACCAAAACGGCGTGTGGCGGTCCCATTCGGAGCAAACGTGCTCCGAACGACCTGAAACCGCACGGGAACGATAGAAATATTATTCCTGAGATGCAGGAGGAGGCCGCAACGTCCATCGGACGTGCGGTTGCGCGCGACACGTCCGATTGTGCCGTTTTCAGCAGCGCGGCGCGCGCTGAAATGGCGCGTTGGGGGGTCAAAACCACCCGAACGACCTCCGAATGCCACGAAACCGTACGACAAACATCCGGGGCGTGAATTGTGAAATGGTAGGCCAGACGGCACCTCATTTCGGAGGTGCCGTGTGACCGCGGCGGCCGGAAACGCGTTTCCGGCGCCATAAAACACCAAAACAGCGTGTGGCGGTCCCATTCGGAGCAAACGTGCTCCGAACGACCTGAAATGAGATTATTTCTTGAATCGAAGTTTCTAAATTATTATAGCACAATGATTTGATATTATATATGTATTAAATATATATTAAAACATTTAAAATATTATATATATATATATATATATTTAAAATATTGTATTTAATAGTATATATACGAATATTTTTACATATATATATATATATATTTATTTATTTATATTTATATTGAATTCAATAAAAAAAAATTTAAATTTTTTTGTTTTTTCGAATAGCAACCGCCTCTGGCGGTCGCTATAGGGTGCCCGGCAGGGGGCCTTCAGCGACCGCCAATGGCGGTCGCTGCGCGGCCGCTAAAGACCTTTAGCGACCGCCAATGGCGGTCGCTAATGGTCTTATTTATAGTAGTGCTAGTGCATTCAAATGGGACCCTATGAAGCTCTATATGGGAAGGGATGTAGAACTCCTTCTTGTTGGGATGAGGCTAGTGAGGGAATGCTTCTTGAGAATGATCTTGTGCAAGAGATGACAGAAAATTTCCATGCCATCCAACAACACATTAAGCCTGCACAGAGTTGGAAAAAGAGCTATGCCGACAACCATCAAAGGGAATTGTATTTTGATGTCTGTGAAAACATCTTCCTTCTAATATCACCTTGGAAGAGAGTATTGAGGTTTGGGAAGAATGGGATGCTTGGCCCTAGGTACATTGGCCCCTATGAGATACTTGATCGTGTTGGAGTAGTGGCCTATCGGCTTGCACTTCCACCAAATCGAGCACAAGTTAATGATTTCTTCCACATATGCCTCTTGAGGAAGTACAAACCTGACCCTTGACATGTACTAAACCCATAGGTGGTACAACTGGAACATGACCTCTCTTATGAGAAGCAGCCAGTGGAGATCTTGGATTGTAGAGACAAGGTTCTACAAAACAAGACTACCCACCTTTTTAAGGTGTTGTGGAGAAACCACAAATATGAAGAAGCCATGTGGGAACCAGAGGAGTCTATAAGGAAGAAATGCCCACACCTTTTCTCCTCTATGGGAACGAGTTATAAATTTCAGGGATGAAATTTCTTATGGTGGGAAGTATGTAATGACCTAAAATGTTGAATGAATTTTTGTTCCTAATTGTTTGTGGTATTTAACTTTATTCTCAACAAAACTATATTATTTAATTAATTATGTGAGAATAATTAAAATGAGATAGTTGGGTTTCGATTGTTATATGACCATTGGTCAATATGACTGTTGGAAACTAAATGTTGTGATTTTTGTCTCTAAATACAAGTGGCTATGGTTAATTAATAGGAAAAAAAGATTTGATGGCCTCATCCAAGAGTATCAAGATGATCAAAGCCCATCAGATGAAACATGGGAAGGATATAACACCAATGGGATTTGCTCTGGACCAAACCCAATCCGAACTTTATCTTGTGAAGCTGGTGCGGAATCTCCTTCCAGAGAAGTTCAAACTTATAGAAATCACTACTCAGGAAATGTTGGCTGAGCCACCCTCGGATTCTCTCAATGTATCAAACCTTACACATAGGTCCTATACTGGGGTAATAAGGTTCTATGTAACGAGACTGTAGTTACTTTGTGTAATCTTTTGAGATAAATAAAAATGTTATTTCCTCCTATGGTTAAGTATGTGTTTTCCAGATATTCGAATAAATATAGGATGTATATTGATGAATTTTGGAAAAGGGGATATTTTAAAATATTTATGTAAACCATAAATAATTAAAGATTTGTAATTATTTTCAAATAATGGTCTTCTGGAAATGTGTCAGTATGAAATTTAGAATCTAATAAGATCAACTTAATTTTTTGAGAATAGTAAATTATGAATATTGATTTTACACTTAGGATGAGTAATGTGAACAAATGGATTAGTAATCTCACTTAAAGAAATTATTAATATAATTTAGGCATCTTGATTAAGTAATGTGATTCATTAAAATAGGTAAATGGCTGTTTCAGAAATTATTAGTCAAGTATTAGTTTTTTCAGGTGAATAGTGTTTTTTTAAAAAAATAATTAAAAATATTTAGAAAATTAGTTTTATAAAATGATGTTCATTTTTGAATTTATAGCATCGATATTAGGTTAAGGTATTTTTTGGGGATTTTTCTGAAAAAGATGAAATTTCGGTGAATAGTGAAAATACAGTTTTTGAGTTTCGGTTGTTTTATGACATCATTAAGGAAGTAATAATTATGTAATATTTCTGGTCGATTTATAAATAGTATGATAAGGTATGATGTGTCCCATGTTTCCAATACCGTGGGCTAATACCCTGGGCTAGCCCATGGTTTTACCAATACCACCGATGAGGTGTCCCTTGGCAATTAATGCCTCGTCCCCTCACTTCTTCTATAAATACCAAGACATTCGGAGGTGCCGTGTGACCGCGGCGGCCGGAAACGCGTTTCCGGCGCCATAAAACACCAAAACGGCGTGCGACGGTCCCATTCGGAGCAAACGTGCTCCAAACGACCTGAAACTGCACGGGAACGATAGAAATATTATTCCTGAGATACAGGAGGAGGCAGCACGTCCATCGGACGTGCGGTGCGCGCGGCACGTCCGATTGTGCCGTTTTCAGCAGCGCGGCGCGCGCTGAAATGACACGTTGGGGGGTCAAAACCACCCGAACGACCTCCGAATGCCACGAAACCGTACGAAAACATCCGGGGCGTGAATTGTGAAATGGTCGGCCAGACGGAACCTCATTCGGAGGTTCCGTGTGACCGCGGCGGCCGGAAACGCGTTTCCGGTGCCATAAAACACCAAAACGGCGTGCGGCGGTCCAATTCGGAGCAAACGTGCTCCGAACGACCTGAAACCGCACGGGAATGATAGAAATATTATTCCTGAGATGCAGAAGGAGGCCGCACGTCCATCGGACGTGCGGTGCGCGCGGCACGTCCGATTATGCCGTTTTCAGCAGCGCGGTGCGCGCTGAAATGGCGCGTTGGGGGGTCAAAACCACCCGAACGACCTCCGAATGCCACAAAACCGTACGACAACATCCGGGGCGTGAATTGTGAAATGGTCGGCCAGACGGTACCTCATTCGGAGGTGCCGTGTGACCGCGGCGGCCGGAAACGCGTTTCCGGCGCCATTAAACACCAAAACGGCGTGCGACTGTCCAATTCGGAGCAAACGTGCTCCGAACGACCTGAAACCGCACGGGAACGATAGAGATATTATTCGTGAGATGCTGGAGGAGTCCGCACGTCCATCGGACGTGCGGTGCGCGCGGCACGTCCGATTGTGCCGTTTTCGGCAGCGCGGCGCGCGCTGAAATGGCGCGTTGGGGGGTCAAAACCACCCGAACGACCTCCGAATGCCACGAAACCGTACGACAACATCCGGGGCGTGAATTGTGAAATGTTCGGCCAGACGGAACCTCATTCGGATGTGCCGTGTGACCGCGGCAGCCGGAAACGCGTTTCTGGAGCCATTAAACACCAAAACGGCGTGCGGCGGTCCAATTCGGAGCAAACGTGCTCCGAACGACCTGAAACCGCACGGGAACGATAGAAATATTATTTCTGAGATGCAGGAGGAGGCCGCACGTCCATCGGACGTGCGGTTCGCGCGGCACGTCCGATTGTGGCGTTTTCAGCAGTGCGGGGCGCGCTGAAATGGCGCGTTGGGGGGTCAAAACCACCCGAACGACCTCCGAATGCCACGAAACCGTACGACAACATCCTGGGCGTGAATTGTGAAATGGTCGGCCAGACGGCACCTCATTCGGAGGTGCCGTGTGACCGCGGCGGCCGGAAACGCGTTTCCGGCGCCATTAAACACCAAAATAGCGTGCGGCGGTCCAATTCGGAGAAAACGTGCTCCGAACGACCTGAAACCGCACGGGAACGATAGAAATATTATTCCTGAGATGCAGGAGGAGGCCGCACGTCCATCGGAAGTGCGGTTCGCGCGGCACGTCCGATTGTGGCGTTTTTAGCAGCACGGCGTGCGCTGAAATGGCGCGTTGGGGGGTCAAAACCACCCGAACGACCTCCGAATGCCACGAAACCGTACGACAACATCCGGGGCCTGAATTGTGAAATGGTCAGCCAGACAGAACCTCATTCGGAGGCGCCGTGTGACCGCGGCGGCCAGAAACGCGTTTCCGGCGCCATAAAACACCAAAACGGCGTGCGACGGTCCCATTCGGATCAAACGTGCTCCGAACGCCCTGAAACCGCACAGGAACGATAGAAATATTATTCCTGAGATGCAGGAAGAGGCCGCACGTCCATCGGACGTGCGGTGCGCGCGGCACGTCCGATTGTGCCGTTTTCAGCAGCGCGGCGCGCGCTGAAATGGCGCGTTGGGGGGTCAAAACCACCCAAACGACCTCCGAATGCCACGAAACCGTACGACAACATCCGGGGCGTGAATTGTGAAATGGTCGGCCCGACGGCACCTCATTCGGAGGTGCCGTGTGACCGCGGCGGCTGGAAACGCGTTTCCGACGCCATTAAACACCAAAACGGCGTGCGACGGTCCAATTCGGAGCAAACGTGCTCCGAACGACCTGAAACCGCACGGAACGATAGAAATATTATTCCTGAGATGCAGGAGGAGTCCGCACGTCCATCGGACATGCGGTGCGCGTGGCACGTCCGATTGTGCCGTTTTCAGCAGCGCGGCGCGCGCTGAAATGGCCCGTTGGGGGGTCAAAACCATCCGAACGACCTCCGAATCCCACGAAACCGTACGACAACATCCGGGGCATGAATTTTGAAATGGTCGGCCAGACGGCACCTCATTCGGATGTGCCGTGTGACCGCGGCGGCCGGAAACGCGTTTCCGGCGCCATTAAACACCAAAACGGCGTGCGGCGGTCCAATTCGGAGAAAACGTGCTCCGAACGACCTCAAACCGCACGGGAACGATAGAAATATTATTTCTGAGATGCAGGAGGAGGCCGCACGTCCATCGGACGTGCGGTTCGCGCGGCACGTCCGATTGTGGCATTTTCAGCAGCGCGGCGCGCGCTGAAATGGCGCGTTGGGGGGTCAAAACCACCCGAACGACCTCCGAATGCCACGAAACCGTACGACAACATCCGGGGCGTGAATTGTGAAATGGTCGGCCAGACGGCACCTCATTCGGAGGTGCCGTGTGACCACGGTGGCCGGAAACGCGTTTCCGGCGCCATTAAACACCAAAATAGCGTGCGGCGGTCCAATTCGGAGAAAACGTGCTCCGAATGACCTGAAACCGCACGGAAATGATAGAAATATTATTCCTGAGATGCAGGAGGAGGCCGCACGTCTATCGGACGTGCGGTTCGCGCGGCACGTCCGATTTTGGCGTTTTCAACAGCGCGGCGCGCGCTGAAATGACGCGTTGGGGGGTCAAAACCACCCGAACGACCTCCGAATGCCATGAAACCGTACGACAACATCCGGAGCCTGAATTGTAAAATGGTCGGCCAGACGGCACCTCATTCGGAGGTGCCGTGTGACCGCGGCGGCCGGAAACGCGTTTCCGGCGCCATAAAACACCAAAACGGCGTGCGGCGGTCCCATTCGGAGAAAACGTGCTCCGAACGACCTGAAACCGCACGGGAACGATATAAATATTATTCCTGAGATGCAGGAAGAGGCCGCATGTCCATCGGACGTGCGGTGCGCGCGGCACGTCCGATTGTGCCGTTTTCAGCAGCGTGGCGCCCGCTGAAATGGCGCGTTGGGGGGTCAAAACCACCCGAACGACCTCCGAATGCCACGAAACCGTACGACAACATCCGGGGCGTGAATTGTGAAATGGTCGGCCAGACGGCACCTCATTCGGAGGTTCCGTGTGACCGCGGCGGCCGGAAACGCGTTTCCGGCGCCATAAAACACCAAAACGGCGTGCGGCGGTCCAATTCGGAGAAAACGTGCTCCGAACGACCTGAAACCGCACGGGAACGATAGAAATATTATTCCTGAGATGCAGGAAGAGTCCGCACGTCCATCGAACGTGCGGTGCGCGCGGCACGTCCGATTGTGGCGTTTTCAGCAGCGCGGCGCGCGCTGAAATGGCGCGTTGGGGGGTCAAAACCACACGAACGACCTCCGAATGCCACGAAACCGTACGATAACATCCGGGGCGTGAATTGTGAAATGGTCGTTCAGACGGAACCTTATTCAGAGGTGCCGTGTGACCGCGGCGGCCGGAAACGCGTTTCCGGCGCCATAAAACACCAAAACGGCGTGCGGCGGTCCAATTCGGAGCAAACGTGCTCCGAACGACCTGAAACCGCACGGGAACGATAGAAATATTATTCCTGAGATGCAGGAGGAGTCCGCACGTCCATAGGACGTGCGGTGCGCACGGCACGTCCGATTGTGGCGTTTTCAGCAGCGCGGCGCGCGCTGAAATGGCGCGTTGGGGGGTCAAAACCACCCGAACGACCTCCGAATGCCACGAAACCGTACGAAAACATCCGGGGCGTGAATTGTGAAATGGTCGGCCAGACGGAACCTTATTCGGAGGTGCCGTGTGACCGCGACGGCCGGAAACGCGTTTCCGGCGCCATAAAACACCAAAACGGCATGCGGCGGTCCAATTCGGAGCAAACGTGCTCCGAACGACCTGAAACCGCAAGGGAACGATAGAAATATTATTCCTGAGATGCAGGAGGAGTCCGCACGTCCATCGGACGTGCGGTGCAAGCGGCACGTCCGATTGTGCCATTTTCAGCAGCGCGGCGCGCGCTGAAATGGCGCGTTGGGGGGTCAAAACCACCCGAACGACCTCCGAATGCCACGAAACCGTACGAAAACATCCGGGGCGTGAATTGTGAAATGTTCGCCAGACGACACCTCATTCGGATGTGCCGTGTGACCGCGGCAGCCGGAAACGCGTTTCCGGCGCCATTAAACACCAAAACGGCGTGCGGCGGTCCAATTCGGAGAAAACGTGCTCCGAATGACCTGAAACCGCACGGGAACGATAGAAATATTATTCCTGAGATGCAGGAGGAGGCCACACGTCCATCGGACGTGCGGTGCGCGCGGTACGTCCGATTGTGCCGTTTTCAGCAGCGCGGCGCGCGCTGAAATGACGCGTTGGGGGGTCAAAACCACCCGAACGACCTCCGAATGCCACGAAACCGTACGACAACATCCGGGGCGTGAATTGTGAAATGTTCGGCCAGACGGAACCTCATTCGGAGGTGCCGTGTGACCGCGGCGGCCGGAAACGCGTTTCCGGCGCCATAAAACACCAAAACGGCGTGCGGCGGTCCCATTCGGAGAAAACGTGCTCCGAACGAACTGAAACCGCACGGGAAGGATAGAAATATTATTCCTGAGATGCAGGAGGAGGCCGCATGTCCATCGGACGTGCGGTGCGCGCGGCACGTCCGATTGTGCCGTTTTCAGCAGCGCGGCGCGCGCTGAAATGACGCGTTGGGAGGTCAAAACCACCCGAACGACCTCCGAATGCCACGAAACCGTACGACAACATACGGGGCGTGAATTGTGAAATGGTCGGCTAGACGGCACCTCATTCGGAAGTTCCGTGTGACCGCGGCGGCCGGAAACGCGTTTCCGGCGCCATAAAACACCAAAACGGCGTGCGGCGGTCCAATTCGGAGCAAACGTGCTCCGAACGACCTGAAACAGCACGGGAACGATAGAAATATTATTCCCGAGATGCAGGAGGAGGCCGCACGTCCATCGGACGTGCGGTGCGCGCGGCACGTCCGATTGGGCCGTTTTCAGCAGCGCGGCGCGCGCTGAAATGGCGCGTTGGGGGGTCAAAACCACCCGAACGACCTCCAAATGCCACGAAACCGTACGACAACATCCGGGGCGTGAATTGTGAAATGGTCGCCCAGACGGCACCTCATTCGGAGGTGCCGTGTTACCGCGGCGGCCGGAAACGCGTTTCCGGCGCCATAAAACACCAAAAGGGCGTGCGGCGGTCCCATTCGGAGCAAACGTGCTCCGAACGACCTGAAACCGCACGGGAACAATAGAAATATTATTCCTGAGATGCAGGAGGAGGCCGCACGTCCATCGGATGTGCGGTTCGCGCAGCACGTCCGATTGTGGCGTTTTCAGCAGCGCGGCGCGCGCTGAAATGACGCGTTGGGGGGTCAAAACCACCCGAACAACCTCCGAATGCCACGAAACTGTACGAAAACATCCGGGGCGTGAATTGTAAAATGGTCGGCCAGACGGCACCTCATTCGGATGTGCCGTGTGACCGCGGCGGCCAGAAACGCGTTTCCGGCGCCATTAAACACCAAAACGGCGTGCGGCGGTCCAATTCGGAGCAAACGTGCTCCGAACGACCTGAAACCGCACGGGAACGATAGAAATATTATTCCTGAGATGCAGGAGGAGGCCGCACGTCCATCAGACGTGCGGTGCGCGCGACACGTCCGATTGTGCCGTTTTCAGCAGCGCGGCGCGCGCTGAAATGGCGCGTTGGGGGGTCAAAACCACCCGAACGACCTCCGAATGCCACGAAACCGTACGAAAACATCCGGGGCGTGGATTGTGAAATGGTCGGCCAGACGGCACCTCATTCGGAGGTGCCGTGTGACCGCGGCGGCCGGAAACGCGTTTCCGGCGCCATTAAACACCAAAACAGCGTGCGGCGGTCCAATTCGGAGAAAACGTGCTCCGAACGACCTGAAACCGCACGAGAACGATAGAAATATTATTCCTGAGATGCAGGAGGAGGCCGCACGTCCATCAGACGTGCGGTTCGCGCGGCACGTCCGATTGTGGCGTTTTCAGCAGCGCGGCGCGCGCAGAAATGGCGCGTTGGGGGGTCAAAACCACACGAACGACCTCCGAATGCCACGAAACCGTACGACAACATCCGGGGCGTGAATTGTGAAATGGTCGGCCAGACGGCACCTCATTCAGAGGTGCCGTGTGACCGCGGCAGCCGGAAACGCGTTTCCGGCGCCATAAAACACCAAAACGGCGTGTGGCGGTCCCATTCGGAGCAAACGTGCTCCGAACGACCTGAAACCGCACGGGAACGATAGAAATATTATTCCTGAGATGCAGGAAGAGGCCGCACGTCCATCAGACGTGCGGTGCGCGCGGCACGTCCGATTGTGCCGTTTTCAGCAGCGCGGCGCGCGCTGAAATGGCGCGTTGGGGGGGTCAAAACCACCCGAACGACCTCCGAATGCCACGAAACCGTACGACAACATCCGGGGCGTGAATTGTGAAATGTTCGGCCAGACGGCACCTCATTCGGAGGTGCCGTGTGACCGCGGCGGCCGGAAACGCGTTTCCGGCGCCACAAAACACCAAAACGGCGTGCGGCGGTCCAATTCGGAGCAAACGTGCTCCGAACGACCTGAAACCACACGGGAACGATAGAAATATTATTCCTGAGATGCAGGAGGAGTCCGCACGTCCATCGGACGTGCGGTGCGCGCGACACGTCCGATTGTGGCGTTTTCAGCAGCGCGGCGCGCGCTGAAATGCCGCGTCGGGGGGTCAAAACCACCCGAACGACCTCCGAATGCCACGAAACCGTACGACAACATCCGGGGCGTGAATTGTGAAATGGTCGGCCAGACGGCACCTCATTCGGATGTGCCGTGTGACCGCGGCGGCCGGAAACGCGTTTCCGGCGCCATAAAACACCAAAACGGCGTGCGACGGTCCAATTCGGAGCAAACGTGCTCCGAACGACCTGAAACCGCACGGGAACCATAGAAATATTATTCCTGAGATGCAGGAGGAGTCCGAACGTCCATCGGACGTGCGGTGCGCGCGGCACGTCCGATTGTGCCGTTTTCAGCAGCACGGCGCGCGCTGAAATGGCGCGTTGGAGGGTCAAAACCACCCGAACGACCTCCGAATGCCACGAAACCGTACGAAAACATCCGGGGCGTGAATTGTGAAATGGTCGGTCAAACGGCACCTCATTCGGATGTGCCGTGTGACCGCGGCGGCCGGAAACGCGTTTCAGGCGCCATTAAACACCAAAACGGCGTGCGGCGGTCCAATTCGGAGCAAACGTGCTTCGAACGACCTGAAATCGCACGGGAACGATAGAAATATTATTCCTGAGATGCAGGAGGAGGCCGCACGTCCATCGGACGTGCGGTGCGCGCGGCACGTCCGATTGTGCCGTTTTCAGCAGCGCGGCGCGCGCTGAAATGGCGCGTTGGGGGGTCAAAACCACCCGAATGACCTCCGAATGCCACAAAACCGTACGAAAACATCCGGTGCGTGAATTGTGAAATGGTCGGCCAGACGGAACCTCATTCGGAGGTGCCGTGTGACCGCGGCGGCCAGAAACGCGTTTCCGGCGCCATAAAACACCAAAACGGCGTGCGACGGTCCCATTCGGAGCAAACGTGCTCCGAACGACCTAAAACCGCACGGGAACGATAGAAATATTATTCCTGAGATTCAGGAGGAGGCCGCACGTCCATCGGACGTGCGGTGCGCGCGGCACGTCCGATTGTGCCGTTTTCAGCAGCGTGGCGCGCGCTGAAATGACGCGTTGGGGGGTCAAAACCACACGAACGACCTCCGAATGCCACGAAACCGTACGACAACATCCGGGGCGTGAATTGTGAAATGGTCGGCCAGACGGCACCTCATTCGGAGGTGCCGTGTGACCGCGGCGGCCGGAAACGCGTTTCCGGCGCCATAAAACACCAAAACGGCGTGCGGCGGTCCAATTCGGAGCAAACGTGCTCCGAACGACCTGAAACCGCACGGGAACAATAGAAATATTATTCCTGAGATGCAGGAGGAGTCCGCACGTCCATCGGACGTGCGGTGCGCACGACACGTCCGATTGTGCCGTTTTCAGCAGCGCGGCGCGCGCTGAAATGGCGCGTTGGGGGGTCAAAACCACCCGAACTACCTCCGAATGCCACGAAACCGTACGACAACATCCGGGGCGTGAATTGTGAAATGGTCTGCCAGACGACACCTCATTCGGAGGTGCCGTGTGACCGCGGCGGCCGGAAACGCGTTTCCGGCGCCATAAAACACCAAAATGGCGTGCGGCGGTCCCATTCGGAGCAAACGTGCTCCGAACGACCTGAAACTGCACGGGAACGATAGAAATATTATTCCTGAGATGCAGGAGGAGGCCGCACTTCCATCGGACGTGCGGTTCGCGCGGCACGTCCGATTGTGGCGTTTTCAGCAGCGCGGCGCACGCTGAAATGGCGCGTTGGGGGGTCAAAACCACCCGAACGACCTCTGAATGCCATAAAACCGTACGACAACATCCGGAGCGTGAATTTTGAAATGGTCGTCCAGACGGCACCTCATTCGGATGTGCCGTGTGACCGCGGCGGCCGGAAACGCGTTTCCGGCGCCATTAAACACCAAAACGGCGTGCGGCGGTCCAATTCAGAGCAAACATGCTCCGAACGACCTGAAACCGCACGAGAACGATAGAAATATTATTCCTGAGATGCAGGAGGAGGCCGCACGTCCATCGGACGTGCGGTGCGCGCGGCACGTCCGATTGTGCCGTTTTCAGCAGCGCGGCGTGCGCTGAAATGGCGCGTTGGGGGGTCAAAACCACCCGAACGACCTCCGAATGCCACGAAACCGTACGACAACATCCGGGGCGTGAATTTTGAAATGGTCGGCCAGACGGCACCTCATTCGGAGGTGCCGTGTGACCGCGGCGTTCGAAAACGCGTTTCCGGCGCCATAAAACACCAAAACGGCGTGCGGCGGTCCCATTCGGAGAAAACGTGCTCCGAACGACCTGAAACCGCACGGGAACGATAGAAATATTATTCCTGAGATGCAGGAGGAGGCCGCACGTCCATCGGACGTGCGGTGCACGCGGCACGTCCGATTGTGCCGTTTTCAGTAGCGCGGCGCGCGCTGAAATGACGCGTTGGGGGGTCAAAACCACCCGAACGACCTCCGAATGCCACGAAACCGTACAAAAACATCCGGGGCGTGAATTGTGAAATGGTCGGCCAGACGGAACCTCATTCGGAGGTGCCGTGTGACCGCGGCGGCCAGAAACGCGTTTCCGGCGCCATAAAACACCAAAACGGCGTGCGGCGGTCCAATTCGGAGAAAACGTGCTCCGAACGACCTGAAACCGCACGGGAACGATAGAAATATTATTCCTGAGATGCAGGAGGAGTCCGCACGTCCATCGGACGTGCGGTGCGCGCGGCACGTCCGATTGTGGCGTTTTCAGCAGCGCGGCGCGCGCTGAAATGGCGCTTTGGGGGGTCAAAACCACCCGAACGACCTCCGAATGCCACGAAACCGTACGACAACATCTGGGGCATGAATTGTGAAATGGTCGGCCAGACGGAACCTCATTCGGAGGTGCCGTGTGACCGCGGCGGCCGGAAACGCGTTTCCGACGCCTTAGAACACCAAAACGGCGTGTGGCGGTCCCATTCGGAGCAAACGTGCTCCGAACGACCTGAAACCGCACGGGAACGATAGAAATATTATTCCTGAGATGCAGGAGGAGGCCGCACGTCCATCGGACGTGCGGTGCGCGCGACACGTCCGATTGTGCCGTTTTCAGCAGCGCGGCGCGCGCTGAAATGGCGCGTTGGGGGGTCAAAACCACCCGAACGACCTCCGAATGCCACGAAACCGTACGACAACATCCGGGGCGTGAATTGTGAAATGGTCGGCCAGACGGCACCTCATTCGGAGGTGCCGTGTGACCGCGGCGGCCGGAAACGCGTTTCCGGCGCCATAAAACACCAAAACAGCGTGTGGCGGTCCCATTCGGAGCAAACGTGCTCCGAACGACCTGAAATGAGATTATTTCTTGAATCGAAGTTTCTAAATTATTATAGCACAATGATTTGATATTATATATGTATTAAATATATATTAAAACATTTAAAATATTATATATATATATATATATATATTTAAAATATTGTATTTAATAGTATATATATGAATATTTTTACATATATATATATATATATTTATTTATATTTATATTGAATTCAATAAAAAAAAATTTAAATTTTTTTGTTTTTTCGAATAGCAACCGCCTCTGGCGGTCGCTATAGGGTGCCCGGCAGGGGGCCTTCAGCGACCGCCAATGGCGGTCGCTGCGCGGCCGCTAAAGACCTTTAGCGACCGCCAATGGCGGTCGCTAATGGTCTTATTTATAGTAGTGC
>CAUJRU010004048.1:0-24926 GCA_963277665.1 Viscum album | reverse complement strand
TATATTCTCCCATTTCCATTCTAGTACTGCAAAAGGCTGAAGCATCCCTTCCGATAACTGCTGCTCTGCTTTAACCTATTGAAAAATCAAACACTTCACAGTAAAATCATAAATATCCCTTTCCATTCCATCCCACCAGTAATACTCCTGAAGATCTCTATACATCTTAGTACTTCCTGGATGATCTGAAAACGGAGAACTATGAGCTTCACATAACAACTCTCTCTTCAACATTGAATCACAAGGCACACACTCTCTCTTCCCAAATATCAACACAAAATCATTATCAATGTTAAATTCAGGAAACTTACCCTTCTGAACCAGCTCTGCCTTTTTCTGCAACTCACTGTCTTGCTTTTGTGATTTCTTAATTCTGTCTGATAGAGAAGATTTCACAGATACCCGAAACAAAACAGAAGGACAACCTGCACAGACAAATTCTATGCCAATGTTCATCAAATCCTTAACCAAAGGATCACGTTCCAAATGCAACATTGTTAATTAAGAATTAATTTTTCGACTCAAAGCATCATCCACTTTATTTTCTTTTCACGGATGGTAATGAATTGTACAATCATAATCCTTGATTAATTCTAGCCATCTCCTCTGTCTCATGTTCAATTATTTCTGAGTGAATATATTCATTAATCTTTTCTGATCAGTATATATTTCACAATTTACTAAATACAAAGTATGCCTCCAAATTTTTAAAGCGAAAACAATAGCAACTAATCCCAAATCATATGTAGGGTAATTTACCTCATGAGTTTTCAAATGATGTGAAGAATATGCAATTACCTGATCATTCTGCATAAGGACACAGTCAAGTCCCTACAACGAAGCATCACTGTATATAACAAACTCACCATTCCTGGAAGGTAGTGCCAAAACTGGATAAATCACCAATCTTCATTACAATTCCTGAAGAGAATCATCACATCCTTTTGTCCAGATAAACATAACACCCTTCCGAGTTATCATAGTCATTAGACCAGATAACCATGAAAAATTTCTAACAAACCTTCAGTAATATACTTCCAAACCAAGGAAGCTGTGAATCTCAGTTACATTTGTGAGTCTTGTCCATTCTTCAACAACCTTTGTTTTTGCAGGATCAACAATTATCCCATCTTTAGAAACAATGTGACCAAGGAAAGAAATTTGTTTCAACCAAAACTCACACTTTATGAATTTCCCATACAATATCTTTTCTTTTAAGGTTTGAAAAATAACCCTTAAATGACATTCATTCTCATCTTTACTTTTAGAAACCACCAAAATATCATCAATAAAAACAACCAATATTTTTTACCTATGTCAACTGATCCATCACTGCAACAAAATGTTTAGTTTAATTCTGACCATATTAGGATACTGATTTTAAAGTTCATTTCCCTCTGTATGCCTTCCCAGAAAATCTGTTCTGTTCCCTCTATGAAAAACCATTCTTAACATAGAAATATCTTAGGAGAACCAACATGGTAATATTTAAATCCTATATCATTTCAATTTGACCATTAGAAAAATATTTTTGGATAATAATTTAATAGAATTATAACTTCTAAATTTATCTAAACCGACATCTGATACCAACTATATGGCCCCATCCTTAAACATTACTTAATCTTATGTTATTTCACGAATACACGTTGAGGATCTTTTCAGGTTTAGAGTTTTAGAGAATTAGATCATAAAACATGCATTACTTTCCAAATTTAAAAAAAGTTGTTACATAAAATATAGTAATTATTTTTCCCATCAACAAAAACATATATAAAATAAAACATGGATTCTTTATTAAAACTTCAATGACACTATCATCACATCATGTACCTTTCCCTTGACCTGCGAAAAACATTTCAAAAACCTGGGATGAGCATAAAAAGCTCAGTAAAGGATATAAAAGTATGAAATGAAAACATTAGTCCATGTATGAAATCATACATTACTCATAAAAAATAATCACGTTAACATACCCCATCAAATCATGAATAAATCATAGAAATCATAAGACATAAAGGTAACTTAAGGCATTCATAACATTCTTACGTAGGGTGTAACCCTTTTGGTTACGTTTAGAATACACATCACAGTATATTCCCTAAATCACTTCGGAGAAACCTTAATGTTTAACTCCTTCGCGTTACCCAATGCATTGGATAGCTATATCGGGCTCACCCGCCCTTAGTTTATCACGGAACCACCCATCTTCATAACAATTCCCAAATACCATAACATAATCATATCACATAAAACATACATAAAGGAAACATAACATTTCCACATTTAAATAACAAGATATCAATACAACACATTGATATAATAAAAACATTATAAATCCCATTTTTAATACCTAAATAAAAGAAAAAGTAAAAAATGGTATTTATTTTTTTAATTTAAAATAAATTATGGCTTGTAGAGGAAGCCGGAACTCAAATAATGGTCACGGTGGCGTAGAAGTCATTGTCGCCGCATATATACGACAAAAAAAACATTACCTTTTGTTGTTTAGTAAACGATTCATATAAAAAAGACCTGTTTTTAATAAAAGTAAAAGTCAAAGGGGTTTATACACCGTATAAAAAAGGTGTGTATAAAACAAATATGCCTCAATGAAAAGAGATTGAGACGATGTCCCATACCTCGGTTCTGACTTGACTCAATCGTTCTTTAACCTCATGAATAATAAACTTGAGTTAATTTATACTTGCTTAAGAACCTTTTTCATGTTAATTATTACTTTTATATCTCTTATTACCATGTTACGAACACTATGTAATTATTTATGTTAATAACGGTCATTTTGTCGATCCTTGGTACTTGAGTCTAAAATAAACTCTTTATAATTACAAGTTGTTCAAGGGGTAAAATATCCATTATATCCAGAATTATATTCATGATGTAGATATCATATATATCATATATATCTATTATTTACATGAATTAATAATATTACATAACATTTAGAGGTAAGAAATAAAATTCACCGTTTATGGAGACGGTAAGCCGTCCGTATGCATGAACGCTACTTTCATTTATATTTCATACTTAATGGAGTGAAATAATAATTATATAAAGGTATATAATAATTAATGTATAATATCATGTATAATATCATTAAATTTATCCTTTATACGTACCACATATGGTATTAACGAATCAAATCACTTTGAGGGGGAGGTAGTCCGCACTTCCTAAAATGAAGATATCGCGTATACACACAATGGAAGCCATAAAGGTATGCCATAAATGAAAAATACAGAATATTAAGTAAAAGATAAACATATTAAATATCATATATAAATATAGTGACATCTTAATGGCCAACTATGAAGGTGGTATATGAGTGTTGAACAATCATTGTTTCGTGAGGCAGAAATTCCCCATCCACAGAAACAGTATGTTCATTAACCACTAGATGTAGGTGTACGTTAGTGCAGTTCGAATCCTTCTTATAAAAAAAACCTAGTATATTGAAGATACTGGTGTTGTTACAAAATAATTAATAAAAATAGTTTAGGGGGTTGGAGAAGCGAAAAAAAACATAAGAACACAAGAGAAAACACTACCATTAAAACGGGTAACTCTTTTTGATTTGAGCACAAAGGCTTCCTTGGGAAGTCTTCTGCCCAAAGTGAGGCTTATAGGAGTAAGAGAGGGATATGGAGAGACAAAATGGACAGGGGTTGGCTGAGCCAAAGGCTTGAGAGGTGTGGTTAAGGTGGTAGAGGTGGGGGCCTTTTATAAGAGGAGAGGAGGGGCACTCTTGGAATGTTATAAAAGGTTACCTTATTAAAAAATGATTTTCTTATTTAAAAGGTCCCAAAATTATATATTTCAAGGATATGGTGATAAGAGTTCGAAATCCACCCATCCAATAGGTTTTTGACATGTGTAGGTCTTAGATTTTGCATTATCCTTTGATTTTATTTAAATTGTTAAATAATGAGGTAATTGTTGCATCATCGTGGTGTCATAAAAAATTTAATTTATTTATTGACTAAATATTATAAAAAAATATCATGATCATTGAAATCGTTTTATATTTCTAATGAATATTTATAGTAAAAAATATGACTTGTATAACCCCATTTAAAAAAATAGTAAAACAACTCATGTTTGTGAATTTTTTATTTTAACTTTAAATAAAATGTTATTAATGTCATTTTCAATCCAAAGTGATTCCATGGGGTCCCCAAGTCGACCCATGGATTTTCTTGGTCGGACAATACACATCCAATAAGATTAGGACATGTGTATAGGTCATTTAATATTATTAAAACATTATTTTTACCTTAAACTACACTAATTACCTCTAATCGCGATTAAAACGTAAAAGTTTCTATTCACGAAAATATTATTTTAATCCAATTGAACCAAATTTTACTTCTTAATGACAACCATGTATGTAAGATTTTAGAAATTCAAAATCCAGAGGTGGTAAAATTTTATTTAAACGATAAAACCGTTTTTTTAAGTACCACTTAGTTGTTTTATTATTCATCAAAAATTGATGTTTTTCAGAAAAATACCAAAAATTAACCAAAAGCTATATTTGATATTTCGAAATCAAAAATGATGTCTATTTCAAAAAATTCAAAACATATAAGTTACATTAATTAATTTAATAATTAATTCCCACTGTCAGAATAAATAGCGTGTTTTTAGGAAACAATAAGTATCAAAAGATTGACACTAGTTTAAGTCCAATGTCAAGATGAAATTAATTCCAACGACCACTATTGGATTAAATGGTAAAAATATATTCTAATTTCACTTTAAAAATAATTAAAAATATAATCTAATCATATGAATAAATTATATTAAAAAGAGGTTTTAAATTAAAATACAACATTTTTCACTATTCATTAAAAAAGTGAACTTTATCGGAGAAATACCAAAAATATACACAAAGAAAATTTTGATGTCCTGATTCTAAAGAAGAATTATATTTGGTCCAAAAGAATGTATAAGAGTGACCAAAACTATATTTAAAGAGGGTTCACCATCAAAAGGCGATACTTTGACCTTTTACTGAATATTAGATTATCTATGCCTAAAATTGAATTCATTTCATAATTTAAGCCTTTATCCTTTGATGGATAAATGTAAAACCATTTAACAAACATATATAATCATATTTTAGTTATTTCTATTCATTCCTTCTAATACAACGGCTACGTGTTAACTACAATTTAAAATAATATTATTTTATTACTAGTGTGCAACGTAAGATTTCAAAGAAACTCTTCGTTGCGTATCAGGTATGCTATCGAACTTAGCAACCCCTTTAAAGTAAAATCAATATTTAACTCATAAATATTAATAAATATGAAAATATTTTATTCTTTATTTACCAGGGACGTTACATTATTACTTCGAATAAAATTCATATAACCATCCCTAACATGTCATATTAAACTATATAATTATTTGAATTCAAAACTAGTCTCAAATTACATTTATTTGGATATTTATAATATCATTTATTTTAATTTATTATTAATACAGTAATTACAGCATCATTATTGAGTCATAAATAAGATTAATTATTTTATATCTAAAAATTATAAATAAAATTCAATTATTTAGGAAATATTTGTAGCTTTATAATTAATATTTATAGTCAAATTTATCTTATGTATAACCCTATACTTAAAATGTTTTAGTTATTAAACTTGGATTTTAACTCTTTTAACTCTTCATTAAATAAAATAATAATTAATGTCCAAATCTTATCCAAGTGGACCTAAAGGATCATATTTTATTCCTAAGGTTGTGTTTTGTCAAATTACACTTATCTAATAGAATTAGTACATGTGTTATGTTAACAATAATTTCATTTTACCCTTAATTACCTTATATTCTTTTAACTATGGTAAATAAAAGTAAAAAGTTACTATTCAGAAAAATTAGTTTTATCTCATTGAACCACATTTTACATACTGATATCAACAGTGTCTCTCGGAGTTCTGAAATACAACTCACAGAAGTGGTAAAATTATGTTTTATGTAAATTTTCAAATGCTCCTAGGAGGTGGGTAAAAGATGGTAAAAAGTTCAATTCTTTTTATATATCTAAAATTTATATAAAATGACTCTAATGTATTACATTGAACTTATATAAGTATTATGTATCTATTTTGACCTAATATAATTTTAAATCAAATAAATAATTATTTAATTAAAATATTTGTTTTAAACTATAACTCTGTGTTTTCACTATTCATAAAAAATTGATAGATTTCAGAATAATACCAAAAAATCCCCCTAGGCTAATTTCGATATTCCGAATCTAAAAATGAATTCAATTTTGAAAGATAAAATTTATAATATTTAAAAAATTGGGTATTACTATTCGTAACGACTAGTTTATTGGTTGTGGTGTGTTAGAACTCGAAGTTCTGTACAACACATGCTATTGTTTTATTCAAAAAGAAGCGTACCGTGGAAGCATGGGGTGTTACATTCTCCCCTCCGTCAAATAATTTCATCCTCGAAATTTCTAGATTATTAATTCATAAAAAGGCTTAGGTGGTTCTTCATCATAAGTTCCTCAGGTTCCCATGTTTCCTCTTTCATCTTATGGTATCTCCAGAGAACTTTTACCAGATGATTCGTCCGGTTTCTCAACACTTGTTCTCTTGTATCAAAAATCGTGACAGGATCTTCACAATAGGATAGATTGGGTTCCAGTTCTAATTCCTCATAGGTGAGTACATGCGTTGGGTCAGGAATGTATTATCTCGAATGTGATACATGCAATACATTGTGAACTTTGGAGAGACTTTGCGGCATTGTCAAACGGTAAGCTACTGCCCCAATTCGTTCTAGAATTTCTTAAAGTCCGATTTACCTTGGACTTAATTTTCCCATCTTACCGAAACGTATAACACACTTCCATGGAGGTACCTTCACGAAAATATGATCTCATTCCTGGAATTCCAAATCCTCCCTTCGGTTATCGGCATAGCTCTTCTGCCTACTTTGAGCTGATTTGATGTGGGTTTGGATTACCTTCACTTTTTCCATCATTTCTTCCACATGTTCTGGGCCTACCAGTTTTCTTTCACCAACATCATCCCTAAAGGTTGGTGTGTGGCATCTATTTCCGTATAATGATTCATATGTTACCATCTGAATACTTGAATGGAAGGTATTATTATAGGAAAATTCCACCAAAGGTAAATATTGATCTGACATACCTGGCAAGTAAAGTGAGTGTGATCTCAAAATGTCTTCTAAGGTTTGAATTTTCCGTTCTGATAGCCCATCATTTTAAGGGTGGAAGGTAGTGCTCAAATGACGTTCAGTATCCAAGGCATTCTGAGGAATTTTCCAGAATCTTGATGTAAAATGGGTATCATGATCAGAAACAATCTATAGTGGTACTCCATGAAGTAATACAAATTCATTAATATATAGACTTGCTAATAATTGAAGTTTTAAATCTTCTCTTATAGATTGAAAATGTGCTGACATGGTAAGACAATCAACAATGTCCCATATTGCATCATTCCTTCTCGGATTCTTTGGTAGTTCCATAAAAAATCCATCATAATATTATCCCATTTCCACTCCGGTATCGGAAGAGGTTGCAAGACTTCTCTATGTTGTTGCCTTCCGGATTTCACTTGTTGAAAAACCATACATCATGACAGAAATTCAGAAATCTCCCTATTCATGTTGTCGCACAAAAAATGTTCCTTCAAATATCTATATATTTTGGTGCTACCAGTGTGTATAGAGAAATTGGAGATATGAGAATCATCAAACAATTACCTTTTCAGAAAAGGTATATTATGAACACAAAGTCTCTTCCCCAATTTCAAAATCCCATCTTCATATAAGAAGTTGATCAATATCCCATCATTCATAGATTTAATCTTCTTTTGAAATTCCTCATCATCAGCATTAGAACTTTTTATCCTTTCTAGTAAAGACAGTTTGGTAACCATTTGAAAAATCATTGATGTTTCACCTTCCATGGTTATTATTATATACAAATATACAATATCCATGAATATAGGATCACTTTCAACTCTCATCGTGTTCAAAACTCCATGATATTTTCTTCTCAATGCATTTTCCGCCTTATTTTCTTTCCCCGGGTTGTAGTGTATCGGGCAATCATAAACATTGAGTAGTTCATGCCATCTCCTTTTCTGCATGTTGAGTTCTTTCTGTGAGAAAAAATACTTATCAAACTCTTATGATCGGTATATATCTCAAAATTTTCACCATAGAGATAATTTCTCCATATCTTCAAAGAAAATAATACGCTGCTAACTCAAGATCATGAGTCAGATAGTTTTACTCATAAATGTTTATCTATTGTGATGTGTAGGCAATAACCCTATAATTCTGCATAAGGACAAAACCAAATCCTTTCATTGATGCATCACTATAAATAACAAACCCATCATTCCCCAATGGTAGAGTAAATATAGCAGCATTTACTAATATTCTCTTCGATTCTTCAAAACATTATTCACATTTTTTTGTCCAAACATCTTTCACCCCTTTACATGTGAGCTTGGTTAATGGGTCTTCCAATCATGCAAAATTCAGGATGAAACGCCGATAATAACCTTCCAAAACAAAAAAACTACGTATCTCAGTTATACTCATCAGTGATGGCCATTCTTGGATTGCTCTTGTCTTAGAAGGATAAAAATATATTCCATCCTTAGAGACAATATGGCCAAGAAAAGAAATTGCATGAAGCCATATTTCACACATGCTAAACATTCCATATAATTCATGTATTCTACGAGTCTTCAGGATAATGCGCAAGTGATTTTCATGATCTTCGTAGCTTTTGGATTATACCAAGATATAATCAATAAATACCACTAAAAATCAGTAATATATTCTTTGAAAACTCTATTTATTAGATCCATGAAGACAGAGGGTGCATTAGTCAATCTAAAAGACATTACTGTAAACTGATTATGCCCGTACCTGGTTCGAAATTCTATCTTCAGAATGTCTTGATTCTTCACGCACAACTAATAAGTCCCCAGCCTTAAACCTTACCTAATATTTAATTAAATGAATAATTCACATTGAAGATCTTTTCAGGATTAGATTTTTAGAGAATTAGGACAGAACTATTACATCTCACAAGATTACAAAGTAGAAACTTCTTCTAAGTTTCCATAAAATAAAAACTCTTAAAAAGAAACATGTCTAGTTCCATGTTTTAGATAGCATGACTTTCCCTTGATCCTATCCTTGACCCTATTCCACATTAAGTCATGTGAAAAACATTTCAAAAAAAACTTGGGGTGTGCATAAAAATATCAGTAAGAGATACACAATGAATGAAAACTGTTAGTTTTTTAAAACAATAAGTAAACCATGTATACTTTATCAAAGTAATACATTTCACCTATATGTTGTAGTAAATACTCTTCACTAAAATAAAAGATCATTAATTACCCTTTTGTAACCAAACGATTACCATTAAACCCATATAAAGATCACATAACATATATAGGTAACTTGGGACATAAACATACTTAAATGGAAGAACCATACGGTCTACTTCCACACATTTCACTTAATGCAATAGCCATACGGACGACTTCCATACCCAATGTATTAGATGTTATAACGTAACCAACTATCCTGGTATTCACGGCCCCACCCGTCATATGATTTATCATGTAACCACCCATCAAATTTCCAAGTACCATTATAAAATCATAATACATAAAACAAATATAATGGACAGATAAAATTTCCACACTTTGATCAAAATATATCACTTAAATATATTGACATAAAAATCCATTATAAAAAACAATTTTCAATACCAAAATACAAAAAACAGTATATGGTATTTATTTCATTTAATAAAAACATTACGGCTTGTTGATGAAGCCAAAGACCAAATAATACTCACGGTGGCGGAAAAGGTCGTTGTAACCGCATGCGTTAAAAGAAACATTCCTTTTTTCGTTTTTTAAAACGCTTTGTAGAAAAAGATTACTTTTGTATAAAAGTAAAAGTCAAAGGGGTTTATACACTGTATAATGGAATGTTGTGTATAAAACTCAATATGCCTCAATGAAAGGAGATTGAGACGAAGTCCCTTACCTCGGGTCCGACTTGACTCAGTCGTTCTTTAATGTCCTGAATAATAAAAATGAGTTAATTTATACTTGCTTAAGAACCATTGTCAAGTTCGTTATTCATTTTATATTACTCATTTCCTTGTTATAAACATTATGTAATCATTTATGTTAATAATTTTTGTTTTGTCGATATTTGGTTCTTAAGTCGAAAGTGGAATTCTTACAATTACATTTGTCTGTGTGGTCAAAGGTTCATTATATCCAGAATGATATTTATGATTTGTATATCATATGTATCATATATATCCAGCATATACATGTATTTATAATATTATATAATCATTTAGAGGTAGGAAATGAAATGCACCATTCATGTAGACGGTAAGCCGTACATACGCATGAACACAATTTTCATTTCTATGTCATATTAATGGAAGTAAAACTAAATGAGAGATATGTATATTTTAATTCCAGAATTATATTAATCATTTAGATGTAACATACATCATATATATAAATTATATATATGTAATTATAATTGTACATTACATTTGGGGATAAGAAATGAAATGCACCGTTCATGGATACGGTAAGCCGTACGTATGCATGAACGCTACTTTCATTTCTATCTCATACTTTAATGGAAAGAAATAATAAATATATAAAGGTATATTATAATTCCAGTATAATATAATATATAATATCAGTAAATCTATCCTTTATACGTACCACATATGGTATTAACGAATCAAATCATTTTGAGGGGGCGGTAGTCCGAACTTCCTAAAATGATGATATCACGTTTACCCATAATGGAAACCATAAAGGTATGACATAAATGGAAAAAATACAGAATCTTAAGAAAAACATAAAAATATTATATATCATATATAAACATTGTGACATCTTAAAGTCCACCATTGAAGGTGTTATATGAGTGTTGAACATTCATCATTTCGTGAGACAGAAATTCGCCATCCACAGAAACTGTATGTTCTTTAACCATTAGATCTAGGTGTGTGTAATTTTAGCTAGAATACATCTTATAAAAACATCATAGTATATTAAAAATACTGGAGTTGTTACAAAATAAATGAATAAAATGAGTTTAGAGGGTTGGAGAAGGAAAATAAAAAAAAGAACACAAGTGAAGACATTACCTTAAAAACGTGCAACTTTTTTTGATTTGAGCTCAAAGGCTTCCTTGGGAAGACTTCTACCCAAAGTGAGGCTTCTAAAAGTAATAGAGGGATGTGGATAGACAAAAAGATCAGAGCTTGCCGATACAAAGTCTTGAGAGGTGTGGGTAAGGAGGTAGAGGTGGGGGCCTTTTATAAGAGGAGAGGAGGGGAACTCTTGGAAAGTTAAGAAAATATACTTTATTATAAAATGATTTTCGGATAAAAAGGGTCCCAAAATTATATATTTAGAGGATAAAGTGATAAGAGTTCTAAATCCTCCCATACAATAGGTTTTTGACATGTGTAGGTCTTAGATTTTACATTATCTTTTCATTTTATTTAAATCGTTAAATAATGAGGTAATCACTGCATCATCATGGTGTAATATATAATTAAATTTATTTAATGTCTAAAAATTATACAAAAAATATCATGATGTAGGAAATATTTTTATATTTCTAATGAATATTTATAGTCAAAATTATGACTTGTATAACCCCATTAAATAATTTTTTTATTAAAACATCTCATGTTTGTGACATTTTTATTTTAACATTAAATAAAAATTTATTATTGTCATTTTCCTACCAAAGTGGCTCCATGGGGTCCCCATGTTGACCCATGGATTTTATTGGTCGGACATGACACATCCAATAATAGTAGGACATGTGTCTAGGTAATTTCATATTATTAAAACATTATTTTTACCATAATCTACACTGATTACCTCTAATCGCGATTAAAAACTTAATAGTTACAATTCACCAAAAAAATTACTTTAATCCCATTGAACCACATTTAACTTCATAATGACAACCATGTATGTCAGATTTTTGAAATTCAAACCCCAAAGGTGGTAAAAATTCATTTAAACGAAAAATCAGTTTTTAAGTACCACTTAGTGGTTTCACAATTCATCAAAAATTGATGTTTTTCAGAAAAATACCAAACATTCACCCTAAGCTATATTTGATATTACGAATTCAAAAATGGAGTCTATTTTACAAAATTCAAAACATATAAGTTTCATTAATTAATTTAATAATTAATTCCCATTGTCAGAGCAAATAGCGTGTTTTTATGAAACAATAAGTATCAAAAGATTGACACTAGTTTAAGTTCGATTTCAAAGTGAAATTATTTCCAATGACAACTATTTTATTAAATTGTAAAAATATATTCTAATTTCACTTTAAAACCAATTCAAATGATAATATAATAATATAAATAAATTACATTAAAAAGAGGTTTTCAATTAAAATACAACATTTTTCACTATTCATTAAAAATGAACTTTATCGGAAAATACCAAAAATTTACACAACTAAAATTTTGATGTCCCGATTCTAAAGAAGAATTTTATTTTGTCCAATAGAATGTATTTTAGTGACCAAAAATATATTTAATGAAGGTTCCCCATCAAAAGGTGATAAGTGGACCTTTAGTGAATATTAGAGTATCTATTCCTAAAATTGAATTCTTTTATAATTTTAAGCCATTATCCATTATTGGATAAATGTAAAAACATTTAACAAACATATATAATCATATTTTAGTTATTTCTATTCATTCCAGCCAATACAACGACTACGTGTTAACTACCATTTAAAATAATATTATTTAATTACAAATGTGCAATGTAAGATTTTAAAGAAACTCGTTGTTGCGTATTGGGTACGCTATCGAACATAGCAACCCCTTTAAAGTAAAATTAATTTTTTTAATTCTTAATTATTAATAAATATGAAAATTCTTTATTCTTTATTTACCTGGGATGTTACATCCTTCCCCCATTTTGTGAATTGCATCCTCGCAATTTTGTTCACATATCAAAATAAGTAGGAGTATTTATCCCTCACAGCATTTTCAAATTCCCACGTTGCCTCTTCAACAATATTATTTTTCTACATAACCATTACCTAGTGAATTACATTATTTCGCAACACTTTCTCTCTTCGGTCAAGAATCTGGACTGGTTGTTCTTCAAAAGAGAGATTATCTTCCAACTGAACTACCTCTCGCCTCAAAACATGAGATGGATCTGGAATATACTTTCTCAACATCAAAACATGAAAAACATTGTGTACCTGAGATAAACTCGGAGTTAATGCCACTCTGCATGAAACTAATCCAACTCTCTCCAGAATTTCATATGGTCCAATGAACCTTGGACCCAGCTTTCCATTCTTACCAAATCACACCACACATTTCCATGGAGAAACCTTGAGAAAAACATGATCACCTACCTCGAAAGATAGATCCTTCCTCCGGTTATCCGCATAACTTTTCTGTCTCCTCTGAGCTTTTCTAATGTGTTTCTAAATCTACTGAACTTTTTCTGCCATCTCTTCTACCAATTTTGGTTCCATCAGCTTCCATTCACCTACTTCATCCCAAAAAACTATAGTTCGACACCACTTCACATATAATTCCCAAACGGTGCCATCTGTATACTAGAATGAAAACTGTTATTATATGAAAACTCAACCAAAGAAAGATGTTTGTCCCAACTTTCCTGATAATCCATAGAGCAAGCTCGTAGCATATCCTCAAAGGTCTAAATTGTTCATTATGACTGCCCATATGATTGCGGATAAAAAGTTGTACTAAAATTTAATTCAGCACCCAATGAATTATGAATGCCTTTCCAAAAGTTAGAAGTAATCCTGGGATCATGATCAGATACAATGGATAGGGGAACACCATGCAACCTGACTATCTCTTTAAGATACAACTGAGAATGTTGATCTAGAGACAATGTATCTCGAATAGGAAGGAAATTAGCAGATTTAGTCAATCGATCAACAATAACCGAGATTGCATTATTACCTCTAGATGTCTTCGGTAATCCCACAACAATTTTCATGGATATATTTTCCCATTTCCACTCTGGAACTAGTAGAGGCTGAAGCATCCCTTTCGGTAACTGTCGCTCTGCTTTAACCTTCTTACAAGTCAAACACTTCACAGTAGAATCAGCAATATCTCTTTTCATTCCATCCCACTAGTAATACTCCCGCAGATCTATGTACATCTTAGTGCTGTCAGGATGAAGTAAAAACGGAGAATTATGAGCTTCACATAACAACTCTCTCTTCAACTATGAATCACAAGGCACACACAATCTCTTCCCAATTCTCAAAACACAATCATTATCAATGTTGAATTTATGCAACTTGCCCTTATGAACCAGCTCTACCTTTTTCTACAACTCACTAACTTTCTTTTATGTTTGCATGATTCTGTCTGATAGAGAAGATTTCACTGATACCTGAAACAAAATAGAAGAACATCCTACACAAACAAATTCCATTCCAAAGTTCATCAAATAAAAAACCAAAGGATCTTGTTCTAATCGTAGCATGGTTAATGAAGCATTACATTTTCGACTCAAAGCATAAGCCACTTTTTTGCTTTTCCCGGATGGTAATGAATTGTACAATCATAATCCTTGATTAATTCCAGCCATATCCTAAGTCTCATGTTCAATTATTTCTGAGTGAATATATATTTTAATCTTTTGTGATCAGTATATATTTTACACTTTACTCCATACAAATTATGCCTCCAAATTTTTAAAGCAAAAACAACAGCAGATAATTCAAAATCTTGTGTAGTGTAATTTACATCATGAGTATTCAACTAACGTGAAGCATATGCAATTACCTGATCATTTCGCATAAGGACACTACCAAGTCCTTTCAATGAAGCATCACTTTAGATAACAAACTCACCATTCCTGGAAGGAAGTGCCAAAAATGGAGCATTCACCAATCTTCTATTCAACCCCTGAAAACAATCATCACATTCTTTTGTCCAGATAAACAAAACACCCTTCTGAGTTAGCTTAGTAATTGGACTAGATAACCGTGAAAAATTTTCAACAAACCTTTAGTAGTAACCTGCCAAAACATGAAAACTACAGATCTCAGTTACATTTGTGGGTCTTGTCCATTCTTCAACAACTTTTTTTTATAAGGATCAATAGTTATGCCATCTTTTGAAACAATGTGACCCAGGAATGAAATTTTTTGGAACCAAAACTCACACTTGCTAAATTTTCCATACAGTTTATTTTATTTAAAGGTTTTCAATATAACCCTTAAATGACTTTCATGCTCCTCTTTACTTTTAGAAAACACTAAAATATCATCAATGAAATCAACCAAAAACATATCCAAGAAATCATGGAAAATTCTACTCATATGGTCCATGAATATAGCAGGTGCATTGGTTAAACCAAAAGGCATAACTACAAATTCATGATGGCCATATATAGTACAGAACGCAGTCTTCGGAACGTCTGCTTCTTTTACTTTCATCTGATGGTACCCCGACCTCAAGTCAATCTTCGAAAAATACTGATCTCCCTGGAGCTGATCAAACATATCATTGATATGAGGAAAAGGATACTTGTTCTTAACAGTAATGTTATTCAAGGCTCTATAATCAATGCAAAGTCTCATTGAACCATCTTTCTTTTTAACAAACAAGACAAGAGCACCCCATGGCGATGTGCTAGTTTGAATGAAACAATTATCTATAACTCATGCAATTGTTTCATTAACGATATAAATTCAACTTGAGTCATTCGATAAGGGGGTTTTGAAATTGGCTTAGAATCAGAAACTATGTCAATAGTAAATTCATCATCTCGTTAATGAATAATACCAGGGAACTAATCAAGAAAAACATCAAGATACTCATTTACCACTGGCACATCCTTAATCTGAACAATTCCCTTGTTTTCAACGATATGTGCAAGATAAAATTCATTTCCATATTTTACTAGTATCTCAACTTCCTGATATGTTATCAAAAGAAAGTGTTCATTCCTATACACAAACTGAAAATATTTCTGAAAATAAACCATTTTAGCTCTATAGTCAATCTTAACATGATAAACAGAAATCCAATCCATGACCAAAATAACATCAAACTCTACTACATGAAAAACAATAAGGTTTTCGGTAGATTCTTTCTTCACACAAGGATATGAAGGTTCTTATAATTTCTTTTTGTCTCAATGTTTCATCCAGGTGTTTTTTCCATAAGTTCAGGATTCATATCTTGAGAAAGAATTTCCAATTTACTAGAAAACTTCTTAGAAATGAATGAATGTGTAGACCCTGAATCAAAAAACACATTGGCATAATCTGAACACACAAACAGTGTACCCGATACTACTTCATTCGATGTACCAAAATCTACTGAAGTAGTTGCAACGGATTTCACCACCACTTTCTACTTGTAGTCTGGCTGCTTTCCCTCAGTTGAGTTCTTCTTTAGACACTCATTTGAATAATGACCCATTTCATTACACTTAAAACATCTTACCGCTAACTTTTCATTGCCTACTTCATCATCTTCCTTACAGTTACGAGCAATATGACCAGACGTACCAGACTAGAAGCACTTTACAGATTTGGATAATCATTCTCAAGGATGGATTTTACCACACTTCTGACAGGATGGATATTTGGTTTTCTTACCCCCTTGCTTCTTTGATGAATTCTTCCCCTTTGATTGCCAACTGGACCTCTTATTATATTGTTTTTCAAAGAGCACCTTATCATCAGAAAACTGCATTTCCACCTTCTCCGCACATCGAACAAGTTTTTCATAACTTTTGAACTCACGAGAAGTTAAATCCCTTCGATACTTTGGCTTTAACCCTGAGTAAAAACGCGTGATTTTACTATCAAGATCTCGTATGATGTTTGGAGCATACCTTTACAGTTGAGTGAACTTTTCTTCATAAGTAGCCACTAAGTCATCCTCCTACCTCAATTCTAGATATTGTTTTTCCATCCTATGACGAACCACATTATGAAAATATTTCTCATGAAACATACCTTTGAATTCGTCCCAGAGAAGACCATCAATCTCATCACAATCCCTGATATTTTTCATCATTAACCACCACTGATCTGCTTCACCTTCAAAATGGTAAAAAACGAGACTAACCTTTTGATGTTATAAAAACCCCATGACATCAAAAATATTCTCCAGTCCTTTAATACACCATTTATCTAGCACGGGGTTAGATGATCCTCTGAATGATGGGGATGTTGCCTAATGAAATGTTCCACCACTGAAATGTTCCTCTGTGGTTGATCTGGCTGATCTCGTGCATGAATACCACCACCATTTATAGCCTGAGTCAATTGTGCCATCACTGCAACAAACTGTTCAGTTCCAATTCTGACCATCTCAGGTTGCTGATTTGGAAGGTTGTCTTCTTCCTGATGTCGTTCGAACATAGCGTCTTTGTTTCCTCTAAGGAAAACCATTCCGAACACCGAAATATCTTAGGTGAAGCAACATGGTAATCTTTAAATGCTATATCATTTCAATCATACCATAAATTAACTTTTAATTTAACAATTTTCAAACTCCTAGATTTGTCTAAACCGACCTCTAATACCAACTATAAGACCCCAGCCTTAAACATTACCTAATATTGAATTAAATGAATAATTCACATTGAGGATCTTTTCAGGTTTAGATTTTTAGATTATTAGGACATAACTATTACATCTCAATGTGGTGTTTTCAGGTTTTAACCCTAGGTACATTTGTTTGAGTCTAGATCAAAGCGGTGTTTTTAGGTTTTAACCCTATGTACATTTGTTCCAGAGCCGCCTCTATCTACTCGTATCCAGATAGGGATGTATTTCGTGTAAAACTCACAAAATCTCTAAAATACCAAAATTATAGGAAGTTATTCTATACTAATCCTCAATGTCTATCTTAGGTAATGTGCTCTAATCAGAGTTTTTATAATTCTAGATTCCAAGGTATGTACTAAACTTCCTCTGATACGAACTATAACACCCCAACCCCAGAAGCCCAGAGTCAGTGAATTATTACGTATCATTGGTATGATCACAAAAGAACAAGTCTTAATAGGCCGATTAGTTTAGTATACTTGGAAGTAATATATACATTCATAAGGTTTACATTATATAATAAAATGGTAAACTACAACAACATTGTTTCCATAGACAACACTGAGATCCCAGATACTATCCCTGTAGGTCAGTCATAATATACTTCTTCACGTCCTGTGAAAAATAAAACATAGAAAGGGGTGAGCTTAGATTCTCAGGAAGGATAACAATAAAGCAGAAAACAACATAAATAAGAATAAACAATTAAGGTAATGTATAAGACTAAAACAAAATCTTTTTAAACTTGAACTTTAGCATAATATGGAAAAGGTAAAATCAAATATTTTCATTTACTTATTCACATGGATATTCTACTAGTAGAATAATCATATTCAATATCAATATCCACTTTCATAATTATGGAATGAATAATTCCATACTTTCATAACCACATAGTCAAGGCCTCATGCCAGGACTACAAATAAAAGTTTTTCAAGGCCTTATTACAAGACACTAGTTTGTCTAATGAGATCTTCCAATGCATCTTGGAGCTATAGAGGGCTCCACCCTAAACATACTAAGTCCAATACATTCCTCATATGAAAAGGTTTAAACAAAACATAAACATTCGTATTAAAACTAGAATACAAAATGTAAATACTTTATCTATAAACCATGAATGGTGTAAAAATAACACATCCAAAGTAAAACATATGACAAAAACATAAATACATTATGAAGGTTTTTTATCATAATAAATCAAAATAACATATTATTAAAATCCATCAAAGGATGCTGACATAGAGTAAATAAAAAACTTTTTAGAGAAATATATAAATCTATTTTGAAATCATTTAAAATTCATGTAATTATAAAAGAAAAAATTTATTTTTGAAAATATTCTTATAATCTTGTAAGGGAAGCTTCGATGTTGTTAGAACAGTGGAAAATAGATGAACCCATCATATAAATTAAAAAAACATTCTTACATTATTTGTGTCAAAAAGGTCAAAAAGTACCTTGTTTAGAAAATTATGAAAAATTCATTTAAAAAACATAAAAGGCCACAGAAGGGTATAAATGTTGTTAACCCATAGTTTATGAAGTAGTAAAAAAAATTTCAAATATATTTTTAAGAATCATGGATGTTGATGATAAAGAGGTTCCAGTAGACAATTACGTATAAACAACCTCAGATAATAAAAATATTTAGAATTAACCCTTAACTTGTACATTTCCTTGGTCGAGGGTAGGTTAAACTCCTTTATAATGTTGAAATAATTGTTATTAAATTATTCCAGAATCATATACATTATTAAGATATCAAATATGATCTTTTAACATTGCTTTGTTAATAAAATCTTAGTATTATCGTCGTTTCGGGTGTTAACTGATTCATTTTCCTTTGTATGATTTGATACATAAGTAATTTTTGTTATGTATAGGAAGTATATTATTCATATTTAGACTGATATTAATTCTTTAAAAAATATTTTTAAACCTATAATGAAAATTCATCTTGAATGGACATGATGGGGAATGAATCTCATCGCGTTTCTGGAGAAGGTAATCTGTAGGTACTCGCGAGTGACAATATCATTCTTTTAATATTAAAATAATATATGATTGGATGTTATATCATATATAAATAATTATTATCATGTTATAATTATTATTTAAATCAATTAAATATCATTATTATACTCATCCAAATATGAATGTATAGAATAATAAATACACCATGACGTGGAGACGGTAAGCCGTACGCATGCACGTTTGGTGACATGTCATTCAAAGGATTGATAGAAAAATTAATATGGCTATACCATATTTAAAATAACATCAAAGAATATAGAATATACTGGAGTTATTATGTTAGAATGGAAACAACAAAAAAAGGGGATGTGGAAGAAGAAAGGAACTTGAATGAGGTTATGAAATATTTACCTCTTCTTTATGTTCTTCCTTTTGATTTGATCAAAAGGGATCCTTTGGTTGCCTTTATAACAAAATTAAGGCCTATAGGATGATGGGAGGACAGTTTAGAGGGTATTGGAACAGGGTTTAGTCTATTCAAATGTATTTTAAGGTTTAAATTAAAGAGAATGATGAGTGGCCTTTTTATAAGAGGGGTGAGGGGCCCCTTAGAAAAAGCTAGAAATATTATTTTATAATAAAATAATTTTCAATTTGTAATGTCTCCAAAATAAATTATTTAAAGGATAAGGTGGTTATATGTCTAAAAACACTCAACCAATAGGTTTTAGATAGGTTTGTGTCACCATATTAACTTTATCTTTTAGATTTAACTCTTAGTTAAATAGTTTGACATTTACCATGTCTCTATGAATTTTTATATTATATGGTTAATAAACATAATAGATACTTCAAGAGAACCTCAAGTGTTTAATTAAAGATACACCTATCATTATATAAGTCTTTTGGCCAATGCATATATTTTTAGGAATAGAATATCAATTAATAATATTATATTTGTTTTAAAAACTCTTTTATGTCAATTTTGACACTATTTGGTATTTGGTTTTTTCTAAATTCATAACAGCATTATTACTTTGAAAAATATTTATCTAACCAAAACTAACATGTCATAATAACCTATAAAATTAGTCTAATTAATAAAAAGTCTCAAATTACATTTATTTGGATATTTATAATATCCATTTTTTTAATATTTCATTAATAGGGTAATTATTGCATCATCATTGTGTCATAAATAAATTTAATTATTTAATGTCTAAAAATTATAAATAAAACACCATTATGTTGGAAATATTTTTATATTTTTAATGAATATTTATATTCATATTTATCTTATTTATAACCCTATATTAAAAATGTTTTAGTTTTTAATCATTGATTTTAACTCTTTTAACTCGTCTTTAAATAAAATAATAATAAATGTCCTAATCTAATCCAAGTGGATCTAAAGGATCATATTTTATTTCTAAGGTTGTTTTTGGTCGAATTACACTTATCCAATATAATTAGGACATGTTTTAGACTCATAATAATATCAGTTTTACCCTAAATTACCCTATTTACTTTTAACAGTGGTAAATAAAAGTTAAAAGTTACTATTCACCAAAAAATATTTTCATCTTATTGAACCACATTTTACTTACATGTATCAACCGGGTCTCTTGGATTTTTGAAATTCAACTCACAGAAGTTGTAAAATTATTTTTTTTGTGATTTTTCAAATACTCCAAGGAGGTGGGTAAAAGACGGTAAAAAGATCAATAAATTTTTTATATATCTACAATTATTATAAACTGAATCCATTGAATTACATTGAAAATATATAGGTATTATGTATATATTATTGAAAAAAAATAAATTTAAATAAAATAAATATTTATTTAAATAAAAATTCGGTTTTAAACTATAACTTAGTGTTTTCACTATTCATAAAAAATTTAAAGTTTTCAAAAAAATACAAAAAATTCACCCTAGTCTAATTTTGATATTCTGAATCCAAAAATGAAGTCCATTTTGAAAGATAAAATTTATAAAATTTCAAAAGGTGGGTATTACTATTCATAACGGCTAGGTTTATTGGTTGTGGTGTGTTAGAACTCGAAGTTGAATATAACACATGCTATTGTATTATTCAAAGAGAAGCTTACCGTGGAAACTTGGGGTGTTACATGCTAAAGAAAAATTATAATAATTTTAATCATAAAATTGGAAACACTTATTATCTCTAATTGGTCAAATACATTTATTTTGTAGTGAATTTAATAGATAATAATTAAAATAATTCTTTCTTTATTATCTCATTTCATCCTTTAACAAAAATTCATTCCCTCTTTTTATCCTCCAAGCAATACATTATAGAATGAAAGGGATGCAAAATAATTTTACATTGTTCACTCAAACCATGATAACTCAATGGGAATATAAAGGATATTTTCCAATGTATAATAATCAATAAATAAAACTAACATTTCAGATATTCAATGTAGAACAACTCTCACTACGTTATTATAACTATTCACACATGATAACATAGAGTCCTATAAAATTTAATGAACTCAATAAATATCCAAATGTATCTTCTAATGATCTATGTTATTCATGAATTTGTACAGAAAAACATTGTTTTTACTTCAAAATCTATTTTTATCAGTGAGATAAAATCCTTTTTATCATGCAATGTTTGATTCATATGAACATTCGTTATTAACTATTATTATCCATGATCATTCTTGTAAAAATTGTTCTTGCATGTTTCTTACCATTTGGAAGTACGTATATGATGTAAAGTTACCCTCATGTATAGAATTCATTGAATACCCCTTATGAATGTCCTAATTACGCTACCATTTCAAAATGTCCCTCATTAACTGATCAATACAAAGACTACATCCACATAATTCTCCTTCGCATACAACATCTTGAACATACTTAATAATTCACACATTGTAAAAATGTAATATGAAATTCATTTTTCTTTACAAACTATTGGTATTCAATGAATATTAATCACCATATATTGATTTATAATGTTCTATAATGACCATGAAATCATCATACAAGAAATTTTTTACATTTCTTAATAATGTGATTAGGGAATTATTAAATAATAAAATAACCCCAATAAATATATTAATCACAATATAATTGTTTAACAACTCATGAAATAAAATTCGGTTATTAATTAACTATATGTAAGTGGAAAATATATAACCTTCATTTTCAAGAAACAATCACAACATCTTGACTACAAATTTTTAATAAAATGGGTCCTTCAACATTTTAAAAACATCAAAATCATGGTCCTTTCATGGTCATGAAAATATTTCCCCACAAACTTCAATTGTATCTTATTTTTTTATATATCCTAAAATTTCATGTAAAAACATTATGAAATATTCATTGCATTCAACCAATATAGTTTCCTTATCTTCTAATAATTTGTAAATCAAAAATACATGAACTACTTATATGGTTTCTCTCGTCACTTACATCCTATATGATACTATATATACCATGTGGTAACATAAAAAAAATTAA
The DNA here is from genome assembly GCA_963277665.1 of Viscum album. NCBI lineage: Eukaryota > Viridiplantae > Streptophyta > Magnoliopsida > Santalales > Viscaceae > Viscum > Viscum album. Next base: position 1,733 of record CAUJRU010004048.1, on the reverse strand, counting down.
AAAAACATCCCCTTCTAGTATTCTATGAAATTTTTGAACTCCTCCAACTACATTGGATCAAATTATTCACCCTATTTTACAATAAAAACACTAGAACATTATTAGTTAGATTGGTTTATAAAAAACTACCCAAAAACTATATAATGGAATTTTTAGAGAATATTTCATGTAATCCCCTCATTTTGGATTGTAGGCATCATATAAGAGTTCTAGAATATCTTCATGATTAATAATTAAAATTTGGTAATATAAATTTCATGTAAATTGTATAACCAATGATTGAAATAAAAAAATTGAAGAAGACATACTATAAGCCCACTAATATATATCAATCAATGATTAAAAATATTATCAAGAAACTCTAATCATTAAATAATTTTATTATCGATATCACCTGTTGAACCATGTTTATCTCTCAATATCACTTGTTAAAAAAAATTAATCCACATACATCAGAAACCCAAAGGACACTATTTGGAGACATTTATTCAATTATAGATTATTTTTAGCACTATCAAGTTTAAATATTACCCAGATATCATTAAACTCATTGAATTAACAATGAATAAATACACTACCATTATAATATCTATTAGTCCCTAAAATAATTTTGAGCAATCTCTCCTTCAATCCTGAACACTATCTCACCACCTTTGACAATGAACCCATCGGTTTATCATGTGTAGTATATAAAAGGAAAAGAATAACTATCTTCATACAATAGAATGTAACCCCATGCCACATAAGAGGGGTCCAACATCCACAAATTTTTATGTTTAGGGCATTCATTGTACTATGATATCTTATTGATTACATTCAAACACCACTATGGCTAAGGCCTTTTTCATAATTACTAGTAATTGAAGTTCAATAAGTATAAAATATAATGTCATTATTCCAGGATCATACTTATCTATCATAAATTAACAGTTTCTATCAATGTTCTTTTCCCTTGATTGATGGAAAATATTTTTACTATGAATTATATAATGTGAATTGTCAAAATTAATTTTGAACGGACACTTTAATTAAACTTTTGTATCTTCATGTTGACGGTTCATCCACAATATATTTGTCTATTATTGAGTGGAAAAAATATATTAACATTATATATTACTCCATTAAATGAATTGAAGTGTCCTTATAAAAAAATAAATGGAAAAAACATAAAAAATAAATGCATCCCCTAATTTCGAAATTCCTTAAACCATTTATCCAAACCTATTAGATTCCATTTATAACATAAAATTCTATATTTATATTGAATTATAAAGGAACCAAAAATCCACTATAGCATTGATATATAATATTTTCCCATGAATTGTAATTATGTGTTTTTCATTTTGATTTATCTACTTTGATTCCTCCTAACACATCAAGAATACATAATCATGTCATATAATTGTTACAAATAAAAATCTACTAATGATATTGATTGAATTTCCATTATCATCCTTCAATGACATTACTCATATAGAAACAGGTTCTCTAATTACATTGGAATATTCCATTCATAACCATTTCAAAACATCATTAGAAATTTTGGATTGAGTGGGGAATGTGTCATAACTTACGGTCAATATCTACAGTACTAGGAAAAACGTAAACTCTCCCATTATTTCTATTTTGTACTCACATATAATGCATTTTTAAAATTTCATACAATGTTCCAAATTTTAATACCCTGAATATTCTTACGATAATATATATGACCATCATGACCATGTAGTCAC